>VZUA01060498.1:10319-20387 GCA_013401035.1 Horornis vulcanius | reverse complement strand
AAAAAAAAGCAAAAAACTTAATGCTCACCTACACTTCCCTTATGCCAAAAATGAAATGTTTGCATCTTGGAGGGGGAAAAAACCTTGCAGTGGGAAGTTTAACAGCATCCTGGAAACTGGTTTTTTGTGTAGAATCTATATTTATTTAGTAATGGAACCAGAAAAAACCAGAGCTAGGACAAAACTTGAGGGAGGTCAACAGGGAGGATAATTTTAAAATATGCTTCATTTTTCAAAGAAAACTAGCTTATAAAATAATTTAGGTTGGAAAAGACCTCTAAGGTGACCAAGTTCATTATATATTAGTTATGAATAACCCAAAAGCCAAAGACAAAAATGTTTTTCCAAAGTTCTGTGATAACAGAATTCGTGCTGTTCCTCTGGTAATGGCTATTGATATTATTGATCCACTTTTTCACGTGAGCACCATTTGATCTAATGTTTATGGACAGGCTTTCATTTTTTCCCTGATGTAATGCTGTTTCCTACCTTTTTTTAGTCTCCAGGCTGGATTTTGATCCCCACAATTGTGCTGATGGGCACCTTGCTCCTGGTGGAATGAGGAAGACTGGGAGAACAGAGTTATTGTGGGACGTGATACCAGTGACCAAAATTCAGGCTTCTGCAATAAAAACATGACATTTCTGCACAGTTTTCCCCAGGGAACACCCACTTCCTGACCATGACCCCACAAGTAACATGGTGCATTATCCCTGAGGGAGCTCTTGGCTTTCCCTAGGGAAACCCTTCTATGCTGACCTCTGGGACAGATATTCGGGAGCACCCAAGAGATGTTTTAGTGGTACCAGCTTTTATTTTTGGCTCTTTTTAGAAGTAATTTTTTTTTTTCCATCAGCTTACCTTAAAAAGCTTCAAACTGCTCATCCCACTTCCCCCTTCTGGGAAGGATTCCACCCACAGGTGTTGTGGGCAGCAGGAACAGGAAACCCTGGAAAACCCCCGAGCCACCACGTGGGGTCTGTCAGCACATCACAGGCCAGGGGAACACTGAAAAGCAACTTGGTGCTGCAGGGAGCCTCATGGGCACCCAGAGCCCAGGCAGGCTGAGGTTTAACATAACATCAGTGATCCCAGTCAAAAAATCTGGGTTCAGGGAGAACTCGAACAAAATTACATTGAGCAGCTGGAATATTGATAAGGAGCAAGGTAGAAGAATACATCTCAGCAGAGGTGTGAGCACATTCTGCCTCCTTACTAGTGAGGGCTGGGAAATTTAATTAATGGATTTCACCTCAGTGTGGAGATCAGTTCCCATTTATTGGCTGCTCCCAGGACACCACACCCTGGTCTCACATATTGTCAGGAGAAATCACACTTTCCCTGAAGTTTTTTACCTGCTGGATGCAGCCTTTTGTGTCTCTTAAGCAGGTGGCTATTTCCAAGGATGCCTTTGTTATATAAAAATATTCAATAAAACTGTCCCCAAGCCATTTGCCCGTGATCAGTGACCTGTCCTTGCTGTTTGATGGCTGAGCTGGAGCAGAGCCTGGGCAGGAAAGGGAGCTCTGCCTGTGGCCTTTCCCATGCAAACACCAGCACCAATATCCACACACAGCACTTCACAGTCTAATTTGTATAAATCTAACATCTGCAACATGGATGATCTGCTTTCTGTTCCAGCTAAGGGTTTTTTATAATTCAGCTACCAGGAAAGAGGAACAAAATCTGGAAATTTAAAAACTTCAAGGCAAGATTTTCAGGAAATTTGATTGTAGCTCTCTTCTCCATTCCATTATGTTCATACATCTCACTCATTTGAAACAAAGAACCAACATAGCTTAAAATAATTTCTTTTTTTAAAAAATGACAGCAGGACTGGGAGTCCTCTAACTCATCTTTGTTAACTTTTGTTACCTCTTAGATTAGTAATTAATTATTGAAATATCAACTTTGTATGGTTGAGCAATAGAGAAAGGGAATAAATGGTCCGTGGGCCTTAGAAATTTGGCAGTGGAAAGCAGAAGTGTGTAATCACTACAGATGGGAAATGAGGACACAAACCAGCAACACAGCAGATTGAGAAACTGTACTATTGCACAAAATTAGAAATTTTTTGAGGAGGACCAAGGATCCCTAAATAGCAAATGAGAGCCCAGGAAAGGAAAGCCTCTGTGTCCCAACACAGGAGTGAGGAGCAGGGCAACCCTTCCTGCACCAGCATGGGGAGATAGGGAGAAAGGATTTTAAAAAATCATATGATGACAGACTGGTTTGGGTTGGAAGGGACTTCAAAAAACAGTGCCACCTCCTGCCATGGGCAAGGACATCTTCTACTATCCCAGGTTGCTCCAAGCCCCATCCAGCCTGGCCTTGGACACAGCCAGGGATCCAGGGGCAGGCACAGCTGCTCTGTGTGTCAGGGCCTCCCCATGCTTACAGCCAGGAAGCTCTTCCAATATCCCATCTCACTTTGCCCTCTGCCTTGGGAAGCCATTCCTCCTTGTCTTGTCACTCTGGGCCCTCGTCCTTGTCCCTCTCCACCCCTCTTGGAGCCCCTTCAGGCACTGGAAGGGGGTCTAAGCTCTCTGCAGAGCATTTTCATTTCCAGAGCCCCCCCACTTCTCCCAGCCTGGCTCCGTAATAAAGTTGATATTCCCAGAGAGTTCCACACAGCCCAGAGCCCAGAGCTTTACCATNCAGGGCCTCCCCACCCTCACAGCCAGGAAGCTCTTCCATTATCCCATCTCACTTTGCCCTCTGCCTTGGGAAGCCATTCCTCCTTGTCTTGTCACTCTGGGCCCTCGTCCTTGTCCCTCTCCACCCCTCTTGGAGCCCCTTCAGGCACTGGAAGGGGGTCTAAGCTCTCTGCAGAGCATTTTCATTTCCAGAGCCCCCCCACTTCTCCCAGCCTGGCTCCGTAATAAAGTTGATATTCCCAGAGAGTTCCACACAGCCCAGAGCCCAGAGCTTTACCATACCAGAGCTACATTTATAAAGATGCTATTCCCGTTTACCATCAAGGAGGAGCAGCAGTGGTGGGACACACAAAACCCCTGCGAGTCTCAGCTCGTCTTCTGGGGCTGGTTTTAGTCCCAGCTCCTCAGGGTCCTGCAGTTTCCCTTCTCCAGGGGAAGCTCCTCAAGTCCTCGCCCACCTTCCCTTCAGAAACACCACCAAATAAAGCCCCAGGAAAAGTGGTGAGATGCCACATTGTTCCCATGGCATTGCACCTGAAAAGGTTGTAAAAATAGCAACAAACTTTATCCTCCAAAGAGAGCCCCAAACAAGCATCCAGAGGAAAACAAAGCCTTGACGGACATTGACCACACAGGATTCCCAAAACATTTTGTGCAATTTTGATAATTCAGCTCCACACACAGATTTCCCCCGACTTTGCTCCAGTGCATCCAATATTCTTCCAGATTTTTTGCCTTCCCAAGAGCACAGCCCACAAGCGAAAGGGAATATCCACAACCCCTACATGGAACAGGATGGAAGAGGGAATGTCTTTAACCTCCTGTGATTCACCATACTAAAACTCTTTTATTTCCTCTCAGAAGGGAGCCAGGATGGTGGATGTGGGAGAGGAAGGTTCATTAGCACCTGGGCACTCATTTACCAAATGACCACTGACCCTCACAAG
This sequence comes from Horornis vulcanius, assembly GCA_013401035.1. Taxonomy (NCBI): domain Eukaryota; kingdom Metazoa; phylum Chordata; class Aves; order Passeriformes; family Scotocercidae; genus Horornis; species Horornis vulcanius. Next base: position 16,783 of record VZUA01060498.1, on the reverse strand, counting down.
TGATTTATATTCCCAACAGATTCATGGTATTATCACAAATAAATGAATTCAAAGGAAAAGCAGGCAAGGCTTAAGTGGAGAGGATATTCTGGTAAAGAAAAAGAAAATTAGGTTAATTGCAATCTAATATCTGAATTTTTGAAATCTGCATGTAAAACAGGAGCAAAACAGAGAGAAAAAATCGGTTTTGCCATGTCCTGTATAAACTAGTGGAGAGCAAAAAAAGAACACTGCTAAAAAGTAGATTTCAGCCCATTAAAATTAGATTACTATTTTACAATTTGGGTGAAAAAAATGAGCCGTTCAAATTTAATTTCAGTTGTTTAACAAGCAAATAGCTGTTTCCTGATTAAGAGAGATGAATGAAAAACACTGGTATTTAGTGTTTAAGATTTTTCTGACTGTCAGTCATAATTTTTAGTCCCAAAGGGAAGGGTTTGGCTTCCAAGTTTTAAGTCCTTCTTGATTTTAACTGGAATAGAGCATTAATTGATGGAAGTTGTTGTTCTGCACACCTGGGCATCCTTTTTATGAGAAATAATCCTCCCCCCAGAGAAAGATGGACTTTGAGATTTCATTGCAAAATGATTGTAAAGCTCTGGAAATCCTGACCTGGAAGGTACTAAAGAAAACCACCACTAGATATCACCATTTGACTATTTAACAAATCTCAGAAAAAAATTGTTAATGTGTAAAAATCCTAATTATCCTCCAGGTAGATAAAGCCACCTTCTAGAGGGGCTTAATTCCCACAACTGAGGCAGGTTGGGGAACATCCTGACTACAGGATTAATCAGGGAAATTTAACTAAATAGTCCAGCTTTCTACAGGGTCTGGGTCCCAGGACCTGGTGAATATTCCTTTGTGGGAACACAGAATGAGAGCTGGTTATGAAGGTTAAAATTCCCTGCCAGCATTTCTTCTCTAACATCAGATTTTTTGGCATGTGGATAAAAATCAGCTCCAGGCTGAATCTGGCTGTGGACGTCTGCCCTATAAAATATGGCACTGCTTTCCTTTGTAATGAAATCCAGCTGCTGCCCTTCAGCAGACTGGAAAAGCACCTTTCCAGGGATTTTTCCCCATGGAATTTGAGTTCACTGAGGCATTTTTCCTCCTAGTGAAAACAGGCACAGCTCCAGTGCAGCTGATGGAGTTTTACTCAAACTCATAATGGGACTTGGCATCTTCCAAATATAAATAAAACCAAAGCAGGTCATGAATTGCAACATGTCAATTAAAATAAAATTCAATTAAAATACTATTTAAGTTAGTAATAAATATATTTGTCTCATCTTTTTTGAAAATAACAGATTTTGCCCCTAAAAGGTATTTTGCAGCAACATCTTTCTTCCTACAGAAAGAAATTAATTTTGAGAAGTTACTTAAATTGTGGATTAAACCAGATGCTGGGGGGAAAAGCATACGGACAACTATTTTTCCATGGGCAAAACTACATAAAATCAATAAGAAAATACAATGTGCTTTACATTAACCATGTGCATTTACCTGCACCTCTATTTGTGCTGTGAAAACACATCATTGGGGTGGTCTAAATTACCTATTTTCCTCAAAACACTGCTGTTATGTGGTTTTGTTTTCATTCCAGCTAAAATTATCCACATATTTAATAAAATTAATTTAAAAATTAACTCCAAAACGAGTCCTGAGGAGAGATGGGATGAACACAACTTCGCAGTAACCTCAGGTTTTGCCAAACTCTCATTATTTATGTGTTTTCTCCTCTGCCACTCCATTTCTGTCCCGGGGATGGAGCAGCAGATCCACCAGGGATTCTCCCACTGCAGCAGCTGCTGCTGATCCACTGACTTTAATCCCTGGGGCTGAGGTGAGCAGCACAGCAGAGAGGGGCTCCTCCAACGCATTCCTCAGCGCTGGGAAGGACAGAAAACCACTGGAGTCTGGAGCTCAGGTTTAACCTCCGACTTCCTCATTTCCTGAGGAAGAACCTTGTGCAATTAACTTCTTTCCAGACTTTGGCATGAACTATAAATAGATCCCAGGGGGAAGCAAGGGTTGGGGCACGGCAGCATAAATGGCACGGAGCACTTCTTGCTACAGATAATTGCAAACCCTTTGGCTACTGCTGCCCTCTGGAATATTTCCCCTCTCACGCTCGGTTAAATTGTTCTCTGCACCTCCAGCAAGCAAATCTGGAGACCTCTGCCCACCCTGGACTGCTCTGGAATTTAATGAAGTCATCTGGCCTCTTCCAAAGGACTCCTGGCTTGGTTTTGAATGCTGAGAAGGAGATTAATGAGACACACATGGAATTAGGGCAGTGCATAGGGAAGCAAATAATCCTTTTCCTCTCATGCTCCTAGAAAGCGAGGATGAGATTCAACACTGCTTATACTCCTTGCACCAAGGTCAGTGGGAATTTTGGATGAGGCAATGACCAGTAAACTCTTGGATGTGTACAAGTCTGACTTTATTAATTCATTTCTTTATCAGGAATTATCTTTCCCTGTAATTTTAATCAGGAGAGAGAAGTCCTTACATTGTCCACTCAGATCACTTTTTCCTCAGGAGCAGCTTCTTCTCAGTCCTGCTGAGATTAAAACAAACAAACAAACAAACAAACAAACAAAAAACCAACCACGAGCAAAAACACCCAACAAAAAACTTTATTAGAAGAAAAAAATCTGCATAGCAGGTAACAGTCCAATTCATCTATCATTTTACAGTGGTGACATAATGAATAATTTCCAGCTGAAATATTTGCTCAGAAGCAAGAGCTCGGGGAGACAATTTGTTTGAGAGCTAATCAACAGTATTTCTATACAAAAACCTGCATTCAAATTTCCAAATGAAGATGCAGGAATCTTGCACTATTTTTTCAGGAATGCTGCAGTCATCTTTGCTCGCTGATTTTACAGAAAATTAATGCTTTTATGTGTGGATGTGGCACTTTAGGACATGATTTAGTGGTGCTGGGTTGATGGTTGGACTTGATGATCTTAGTGGTTATTTCCAACGTTAACAGTTCTATGATTCTATATATATTATAAAAACAGTATTAACTAGTATTTTGGATAGAAATTGATTTCAAATTCTCCATTAGAAAACAGAAAACAGTGACCTTTACTTCCCCCGCTACCAAAGCAGTTTAAGACTTAAAATACTAATTAGAACAAGTGTAGTGTGCAAATGTTTCCATTTCCCAACCTAATCCTTAGAGGGAAACAGTCATACCTGAATCCCAATGGTCTCCTGAGCTGAGCAGCTCAGTCAGGATGTGAATTTCATCCTGCAGCTCCATTTTGCACCCACTGCATTGGAGACTTGGAGGTTTGGGGTGCTGAACTCGGAGCTGTTCCCGTTGGGAGCGTTGCGGGAGCTGATCAAAACCAATGAGTGCAAGAGGGCTCCTCTGGCTTTGGAGGTTTCTATGTTCTGCTCCTGGGAGATCTGAACACTTATCTGGTCCAGGCTGTTCCTTATCCAGCTGCAGGTGAGGAGGTTTGTTATGGAACCACACCTGGCCAGGCTTTCTTCAAAAAACTGTTTGTAGAGCTCTGCCACTTTGGCTTCCATATACCTGTTGAGCGTGGAGTTGGAAAGGGGCTCCTCACTGAGCACAAGGCTCCTTTCTCCAGCTTCATCTCCAGGCAGGGACATCCCACTGGGCTTTTCAGGATGCTCACACAGAGGGGACTGACCCAGGGGGATATCCATGGAGAGCAGGACAGGGCCATCGGGAAGTTCATCACACACGTGGTCCAGGACACAGCCTGAGTCGCACGTGTGGCCCCCCACAAGATCCCCCCCGATCTGCAGGTCAGGATAGTTCTGGTAAATGCTGTTGCATGGCCAGGATCTGTACAAATCCACCTGGTCTAGGCTTCTTCCTCTCCTGGGGATATGTAAAGCTGGGGATGCAGCTCCTTTACCCAGCATTTCCTGATCTTTTGCAGGCTCCTTTTCTATGGATCCCCATCGGGAGCTGCTCCCTGCTGCCACTTTGCTGCTTCTGGCAGAGAGCTCCTCCCGCTTCTCACATCCATCAGCAAAGCCTTTAATTTTTGGGATGTCTACAAGTTTCTGTCTCCAGATTCCCTCTTTAGCCTTTTGGGATGCAGGAGATTTGCAAGGCTTATCTTGATGACAGCTTTCTTTATAGAGGAGCCTCGTTAGGAAGCCTTCTGCCAGCATGGTGACAAGTGTGAGCAACAGGGATCACCAGAGTTCCATGGGGCCCTGGGATGGAAAGACAGGCACAATACAACAACAACTATTATTCAACAACTATTACAGAATTATTATTGTTATTATTATTGTTATTGTTATTTTTATTGTTACTGTTATTGTTATTGTTATTATTACTAATGAACAGTGCATTTCTCACAAGGACAGTGATTTTTCTTTCTCTCTCAAGCATTTATTTTTAGCAAATATTTAACTGCATGCTTTTCCTTTTTACTATGTCCACAAAAATCATTCTGAAGATACAGGAACGGCTTTAATCAGCTGTTTCATCTGTAACATCCCTTCTGCTCCCAGGTCTTCTCTTCATCATGGCTACTTGAGACAGATTGTACTGTATAAGCTGTAAAAATCACAAAATCATTTTACTTGCCTGTATCAATACCATCAGTAATTAATCAATGTTTTCCTCTACAGGACAACCATTTCCAAGAACTACAGGTGACATAGAAAGGAAATAAAGACTATATTCGTATTTAGAGCTATTTCTGACTTGAGCACTCGTGTGAGGTGCCAAGGAGCTTCAAAAGAAACTGAGAGTTCAGCAAATATAATAAAACTGTATTCAAAATGCAGATCAAATGTGTTTAGAGGCCCTCTTAATGATGAACTTAAAAGATATAAACAGTTAATTTGCCATCCCCAATAGTGATAATAGTGAAGAGATAAGTGTCTCAAAGTAATTTACTACACATAATGATTCCTTATCATTCCTTTCCAATTTGCCCACTGTTAAAATCAATGGGATTCTTCACATTAAGAGTCTGACCTAAACCACTGCTCTTATGGAGGAATGGGAAACATGAACATAAGAAAATCATTCAGTTTTTCAAATATCCTTTAAATGTCTGCATAACAGAAGTATCCACACACCCAAAGTGTGCTTGTGACTCAACACCTTTCACCATGCTCCTAGACCCTGGTATATTTGAAGCTCACTACACTGGGTCACTTTTCAATCCCAGTACTCCTTCCAGGAGATATTCTAAAAAAATATCCAAAGAAAGAATTGGCAGTCTAAATCTTGCTAAAGATCCATGGAATTTGGAAGGCTCTGTGCCTTGTAGGACATGGGTAACCAGGTCCTTACCCTGCTCTGTAGGACCTCAGGGTATCCAGCTCCTTACCTGCTGATAAATTTTGGTTTATTGCTTTGAAAGTGCTCATGAAGAGCTAAAATATGGTAATCTTGGAAAAACTGGTCTTCTCCAAATAAATTAAGTGGTTCCTGTGTTCTGGAACAAAGCATAAGGAAAAGAAAAAGGCAAAAAAAGCCCAACTTACCAAGCCCAGTCAGGTCTGAGGAGGATTTCCCCAAGCCCAGAGGTCTCCTGCTACAGCTGCTGGGAGGGGGTAGATGGTTACACACTTTCCTCACTGCTGTCTGTGCAGAAAAAGCCTGACGCACTCATGATGCAGTTCCCCGGGGTTTTTAACTCAAAACAGAAGTGATCCCGCTGGGAGAGGGCGCGGTTTTTGAACACAAAGAGAGGGCTAGGTCTAAAAGAGGATGTTTGAAAATGAATTGAGATGTTTCTGACCACAGTGTGATGCCGAGGAGCTGCTGTCAGCCAGAACAGGGCAAGGGGAAGGAGCAGAGGGTCAGGGCTGTGCCGGGCAGAGTGAAATCAGAACTGAATTCCACCAACACTTCCACCGGCAGGAGCTTGGTGCTGCTCAGCTGATTTGTGGAGTTACACCACTTCCCCTTTGGAAACACACAGCCAAATTTAGAGTCTTGCGATGTGCCACAAATGGGAAAGAAGTTGGCAACTTCCTCTCACCCGGATTTTGATGAAATACCCTGGGTCTATGACAAACAGAACAATGTGCCAATCTGAAAGCAGCAGCCAATGGACTGCTCTGCACAATTGTGTTGCTCATTGACCAAACTCACTCTTTAGGGGTTCATAAATTATCTCTGGTACGTCCCAGGTATCCCCATGGTGGTTTAAGGTGTCCTCTTCAAGCTGAAGCCAAGCTCGTGCACTGAGCCACCCCTCCCCTCAGCACAGGATCCAGCCCACAGACAGCCTGAAGAGTTTTCTGTTGGTGACTTCTCCAAATTTCCTATTTCTCAGAAGATAAAAACCCCCAATGAAGCAGAAGCTGAATCTCATCTAAGTACAAGACAAAAAGACACTGTTTAATGACAGGAGCAAGCCACAAATTATCATCCAGTGCCACCCTCTTCCACAGCCAGGGACACCTTCCACTATCCCAGGTTGCTCCAAGCC
>VZUA01060493.1:0-11123 GCA_013401035.1 Horornis vulcanius | reverse complement strand
AGAATTGCAAACTGCAAACTCAAAACTCTGTGTCTCTGACACACACAGCTCCCATTATTTCCAGAGGACCTTTGCCAGCACTGGACTGTGGACAGGCTGGAAGTTCACCCTTCTGACTGTGACATAAATCTGTCTCAGCATGTGTGTATTTTTTTTTTTCAAATTGACATTTCAGGACACAACAGATTAGTTAATTATGCCTTTTTGCTGAGAAGTCTCTTCACAGATGGAAATAGGACAGAAGTTAGCCTAGAAAAATGTTGAGCAGAAATATTGGTCTATTGGAGGAGACGCAGGTGCTGCAGTGCATTGCTTTCACCTGAATCTATTTGTTTTATCTGAGTAGTGGGATCATTCTTTTCTTAGCCTTTCAAGAGGATCATGTGCCAAATCCTGTGGCCTGTGAAATACTGTGCAGTTCCTCCTTCTCCTGGATGGCCACTGCCAGCTGAGCAAATAGGTTTTGGGAAGCTGATATGAAGTTCTGCTAGTTTTTTGTTTCACTGCTGAGAAGCCTTCAGTGGTTATATGTTTTGACATCAGAAGTTTATAAAAATCTGTATGCTTCTCCAAATGCAATATGAAATATGTTTATTCATTTTGAGTCTAATTTTGTTTATTTTTAAGTAGAGAATTTGTTTCTTTATAAAAATTAACCTGACAAAAACAATCAGTAGTTGAAGAAGTCGTTGTAGTGCTGCCTTAAGAAAGAGTCTTCACAGTTTCAAAGAGGGTGCCTGTAATTAGTGCTGGTAGATGTACATTAATTTAATGGGTCTCTGTGTTGTGCGATTCTTTGATATTCCTCTCCTGAAAGAGAAAAATGGTGTATGGTGCCTTTTCCCCTTCCTTCTGCCCCTGTCATGTAGAGAGTATTTTTATGAAAGTGGATCCCCATAGGATATGAGAGAGGAAGATTTGAGATGTTGCATTCAAAGGTTCTGGATGATGATGAAATGACACATCTGCTGTGGTGCTGCTGATCATTTACAATCCCTTTACTTAATTCATGCTTCTTCCCAGAGTACAAGCCTGGATATAGTTGTTAGGTGGGTGATTGGACTGATGATGTAAAATATGTCCAGCAACTGGTCAGTCTCAGGAAAGGATGTGTTTGAGAAAAAACATCTTTAGGAGAAAATGAATCTCCAAGACAATGAGAGTAGTGAAGAGAAAGAAGCAGCTCTGGGTTTCCGAAGGCAGGAAAGGGAATAGTAGGGAGGCCAAGTTAGCTAGTCATGTATTGCTGAAAATATCTAGGAAGAGTCACTCACTGCCTGACAAAAAAACCCCAAACCTACAGAAACAATTCACCCTTGATATGATTGGAGAAAAATGGCTTTGAAAATTCATATGTTTTGTGTACATTTGTGTGGGGAGCAGGTGATGAGAACAAAAGATGAGGAATATTACTTGTATCTTAACCTGGGGTTTAAGCAAGAAATATCTGCATCAGTTTTGGAGGTTATTTATGGGATAGATGTAACATAATTTGAAGCATCTGTGGATAAGTACATTATATGAAGTAAATACATTTTCCCATAGGAATTAATACCTGAGCCCCACATAAACATGACTTTTCCATGGAGAATATAAGTACTGTGTATTGAGCTTCACAGAGCAAGGCAGTATGCTCAAAACTAATCGTATGTGTAGGTGTTTTTTGTATCAGAGGTTGCATATTTTAAGATCTGGCCTGTAATGGTGATGGAGATGTAAAGTCATAATGTATGGTAGCTGGTCCTTAATTCCCATTTTAAGTGTTCTAGCATATAGGTGCGTAAATCAATGCACTGAATAACCAATGCAAATGTAATATCCCCAGATTAGCATTAAAATCTAATCCTAATTAGATTTAATTACATTTAGAATGATTACTGGGAGCCTTGCAGTGCTGTATCTTCTAGTTCAGTGAGAGGAAATAGATAATTCAGTTTGCAACCTTGTTTAGCTGAAATCAGATATACTACTGACTATTTTTTCCCCCACACAGCTGTTTCCAAGGTGCACTGGACATGTCCAGATTTATAAACATACTGTTTGTAGCTCTGAATTACACATTTGAACCGCATTAGCTATCTGAGACCACTGACAAGGCATTTGAGAGAATAACCTATGTTGATTAATGCTACTTTACATGACTTCACTGTATTGCCTATTCTGGTTTTCATTTAGGTTTTCTCATTGTAATATCTGTGGGGAGATGAAAAGCAACTCACGGAGGTTACACCACTGATTTAATAATAACCTTCTTTCTCTTTCATTAAATAGCAATCTTCAGACTTTTAACTAGGCATAATAACTAAAATGTGTCAGAGTTGTGTAAAATACTGTTGAATTATATCCTAATCAGCAGGACTGGCAAATACCTCAAACTTGATAAAACAAAATCTGTGGTCTGATTTCTATCATCCAGTAGCTTAAGAAGAAGCGATAATGAAATTTTCCTTGGAAACATGACTAATAGGACTTTGTATTGGTGAATGACACTTACTGATATATGGACTTAATAGAAAACATGGGAATGAGCTCTAAAAGTTAGAGTTTTTTTTCTTTAGTGCTCATGGAACAAAATGCCATAAATCTTGAGCCTTGGAACACAAAGGAGGAGGTTAGTGCTTAAACACCAGTCAGCTGCATCATTTCAAACTTGGAAGCTGATTGTGTGCACGCTGAATTGCGCCTGGGTTTGCTAATGCTCATATGAGAACGCTGCCGACAGCTTGTGGTGCTTGTGCTGAGACTTCCATCAGAAACGCTGAGCTGGGTCGTTGGTCAGGTAAATGGAATCTGGGGCTGTTTGTGCTCTGGTTTTTGCCTGCTGCTATTACAAGCCAGCTGGCACGACTGACATTAAGTCCACATCTGCTTCCCCCCTTCTGCCACCAGCTGGAAAATGCATGGCCTGCTATAATCCTGGATACAGGGTCTAAGCAGAATATCCTTTCAAACTTAAAAGGAGGAACACCAACCTCATCCTGTCTGCAAGTTGGATACTGTTGATGCACCTTTTCTGTGCTCCTCTGGGCTACTTTGTCCTGATCCATTTTCAAAGTTGCAGCTGGCCACTGGGACAGACAGCGTCAGAAAAGCCTTTCAGATGAAATCAGCCATGCAGCAAATTGTCATCATTGATGCAGACGATTACTCAGGACTCTGACAAGGATTTCTCAAAACATTTTCTTATTCTTCACTTCCTTCTTTCCAATTAAAACTAAATAAGGGACTCAAAGAGATAAGCTTGGTTGGAAATAACTTTTCTTTTTTGCAAAGGCAAGCCATGCTCCTTCCTTTCTCTGTGCATTTCTTTGCCTTCCTGTTTCCTGCTGCTCGATGGAGGCAGTTGCTTTGAGGAGAGGTGTTTCATTGCCTGGAGCCCCGAACACACTGGCTTTTGACTAAGATGTCGTTGGGGTAGGAGGAGTGGAATGGCAAATTTATGTTTCTAAACCAAACAAGTTCACGTAATCTGTCAGGGATTTAAGGAATGCAGCTTCATTAAGTGGTTAGTAAACTCTATGACTTTTAAACGAAACACAGAAAGCAGTGGTATGCAATTGTGCAAGGGCGATTTGAAGTGGGAGATTAACATAATCATATGTGGCTTTCTGGTTTGTCACTCTGACAGAAAGCAGGGCTTTGCTCTATGTGTTCTTAACACTGGATTTTCCCAGAGTAAATCCTGAACTTATAAATCTGTGGTATGGTGGTATAGTGTATGGGGGTTTGGTTGTTTTGTTGTTTTTTTTTTTTTTTCCTTTAATTTCAATAGAATCAGGGCTCTTGTTTCTAACATCCAGAAGTGTCAGGATGACTTGTTACTAGAGATGAGTTCATAGTGGCTGCTAACATATTCTCCCAGTGTTCTTCCTTTGCTTGTCAGCGACTTTAAATAGAGAACCTTTGACACCTCCAGCACTGTCTTTGCCTGCAAAGCAAGCGAGGGAGGCAGGCAGGGTGACAGCTGAGCCCTCCGCCATCCTGCCCGGCGTTCTGCACACTTCTCTTCCAGGCCTGCTGGATGAATATAGAACGCGAGTGTCAAGGATGACACCTTCTTTATAATCTCTGCAAAGCCAGCCTTTTCAGGGAAGAATTTGTTGACAGTTCAGAGATTCAAAGTAAATTTCAGTTTAAGCTCGTATAGAAATAGGATTTTTTCCTCCACCTCATGTGATAATTGAAGACTAAACAGGCAGTGCACTAGTCCATAACAGGGCATCATAAATAAATAGTGTCTTGAGACATGCAGTATTTGTTAGGTGAAAAGCTCTTTTAATGACATTTGTTATCTCTTGAAAAGGTTTTTTTGGGGTTTAATTCATTACTGATTGCACCTGTACATTGTTATATATTGTGGATGCTGTAGATTATGTATTTAAAGCAGTCATCTTTGAAAATCCTTTTTTAAAAACCAGAATACAAATGTTGACTTAGCGGAAAATGAATGCAACTTAATATACTTTTGTATCTGGGATGACATAGGTGGTTAAGTCATATTTTTTTAAGGTACTTAAGTTGACAGCTGCAGGACAGCTGATCCTTTTCTAAAGGCAATGCTCCAACTTACTACTACATTTCAGTTTGCAGAAGCAAGGATCTGTATTTGTGGTGTGCTGGCAGGCTGATACCTCCTGTTAAGATGTTAACATGTCCTACTATTGTGCAAAGAAGTAGTCATTAAAGGCATGATTATGCAGCCTTTCCGTGAAAATGGAAAAATGGGATTAAACCAGTGCATAATTTCTGAAATAGAATACACCGGCACAGAAATAGTTGTTGAGCACCTGTGTTTCCCTTTAGCAGTAGGAAAATTGTAGGTATAAGGCTTTCAGAGGCCTTATTAAGACTTTTAAATTGTTACTTCAGGAAAAACTAAGAGGAACAGAAGTATTGTAGAAAGAATAAGAGAGAAGGAAATATTAGAAACACAGTGACAATGGGGTATAGAAATATTTCCCCCACTTTGAATTTGTTGATGACTTCTGGACAAAAAAAAAAAAAAAAAAAAAAAATTAGGAGGAAGTGAAGAGATACTCAAAATACTACACTCTTAGTGATTTGGGCAAAAAGTGTTTTCTGCTTGGTTCAGCTCCTACTCACAGCATCCCAGTTTTCATCAGATGAGTGTCATGCCCAGTTTAGTTTCAAATATCTCCAAGGATGGAGAGTCAGCAGCCTCTCTCAGCAGCTTGTTTCAATGCTTAACCACTCTCCTGGTGAAAAGTATTGTCCTTGGTAAGATAGGAATAAGAGACACTGAATAATTGCTGGTACAAAAAATGTGAATCGATCAACAGGTACTTATCCTTCTCATGAATCAAGAACATGTGGAAGTACAATAAGATTTTCTTGCAAAAAAAATTGACATTTTAAAGTTCCTTTGTGTAACGCTGTTACCCTCAGGGACTGCTGCCTACACAGGACCCAAGAGTATAGGAAGTAACACACCTGAGCCTGTATTTGAGACTCATGACATTCATGACATGCTAAGTGTTAAGGAAGAACTTATCTATAAAGATTTTTCTTTTCATTGTGCTTCCATGCATCTTACTCTAAATTGTCTTAGACTGACAACTATTAGGATACTGAGCTGATTGGCTGATGTGGTAATAGTGTCTTATATGATCCACTGAGCTAGAAATGGTGATTATTTTCTGTGGAACTGAGGAAGAAACAGAAAATCTTCCTTTCTACTATTTCATGCTACACCTTTTTATTAAATATCTAAAATTAGTGTTGTATTAGCGCTGATACTTTTCATTTTCATCCCAAAGTATATACATCAAGTAAAACCTCAGGCATTTGTAGTTCACCCAGTCATAGAAGGAGGAAGTTCATTTTACTTTTGCAGGGGGAGAAAGGGTTATTTTTAGTTCCACTTATGTTTGGTTGATTCCTTAGGATTTAATGTAAGAGCCTAAGAATTTGGTCGCACAAGTGTTAAATGATACCCAGGAAGTCCCTGTTTCCCAGTACTTTGACACTGAGCAATAGTAGCTCACAAGGGTGGGATACCAGGACTGGGTGACCATATACAGTTCTTCCCAGGTCTGTCTTCCAGACTTTTAGTGATCTGTAGCTCGGGGTGTCTTGAGACAATGCCTTTGTGCTCAAGTACAAAATACAGTGTGTGTGCATATTGTGTTCTGGGCAATTTGTCCTGTTACTGATAATTTGGGGTATATTTACCTGATTCCAGAAGTACCACAAAATTTGAAGCATCCCATATACAAAAATGTATTTTAGAGATTGTGTAAATGACTTTTATATCAAGGAACTGCTTTTGCATTTCAAGTTGCGTTGCAGACCTGATTGCAGTGCACCACAGATCTGACTCATTATGTCAGCATTTTACAGCACTCAGGTAAGCATGTTTACAAAGTACCAGTAAACCTTTTTGATGTGCAATAACATTTCAGTAGTTAATGTGGTGTTCCAACGTGTATTAAATTTTACCACTTCTGTGCAAATTTACAATAAGCAGAAGTGCAAGAAAGGGCTGTAGATGTTTATAAAATAGACCCTGCTGGAATGAATTCAAGAACTAGTTTTACAGTATATGTTTGGTCTAGCTGATGATGTGGTTAACAGTAAGTTTTGAAATGTTAGCTTTTGCAGAAGATAAATTCTTAGTTTCTACAAATGTTAACACTTTTTTTTCAGGACTTTGTTGCTATCAGTCTTGTAGCTCCTAGTCCAAAAAGGAAAAAGAACTTAGTCTAGTTTCATGAAACTACTTTGTGAACTTGATTAATTTCAATAAATATAACAGCATACTACTGATACAGCTGTTTTGAAGCATTTGTGTTTTATGTTGAAAGTATGTTGGAAATGCTGAATTGGTAGAGAAATTCTNCTTCATAGATTTAGCTTTGTCAATGAAATCTGCATTGTTAGTCCCTAATGTTTTTTGTGCTTGCAATACAAAAAAAACCCTGCAGTTTGGCAAGTTGCTTAAACTTTCAAGAGAATCCATTTTCTCATTTTAAAAATAGGATAGTACCTGGTCAATGCTAGTGTCTCCAGGGGTTTTGATGTCCTGTGGTGTTTCCCGTATTGTAAAAATATGAAATATATGTACGCTAAAACGATATGCTAGAGCTCCCAGATACTGGTGTTGAGTTTAGTTTGTAGGTGGATGGATGTTGGATAGATGAATCACTGAAAATTTATGTCATTTCCTTTTTCATGCTATGTCGTTATAAGTAGTGCTTGGTAAAAAAATGTCTTATCAGTGACAAAGTTTATGGATTGGCTTTAAAAGATCCGAAAAAGAAGATTAAATAACAAAAACATATCTAGAATCTTATCTTTATCAGCAATTTTGAGCACCACAATAATAAAAGTAATGTATTTTTATACCGATTGCAAGTGCCTCTAGCATATTCAACACCAGGTGTGTTTAGTATGCAAGCTGAACTGCTATTGCACCTTTCAACAGCAGCATACCACAAATAAATCTCAAATATTTCACAATGTTTTTATAGATGCTATCATTGCCTTTAACACATAGTGCTAAAATCCTGAAATTCAGAGCACAACATGCTGGCACAAGCAGGAGTTTCAGATGTAGTGTGACAATTAAAGTATTTCTTTTCTCTGATGTTGCTGAGTAGGTAATGATACCAACAATATTATAATCTGTAACCATTAGGAGTCCTGGTATCATCTGTAGAGCTCCAAATATCTTGCTAGTTCTATTTGCCTTTTATAACCTCAAAGGAAGAAAACTGCTTTGTAAGTTAAAGGAAATGTGAAGAATCAGTGCCATTTTCATTGCTAGGTTTTTTTTTCAAGATTTATTTTAGGCTATGTATTCAGAAGAAAGAGTGAAATGGCAGTGATAATTGTTGTATACTGTGTGCAGCACTGAGCATGAGCAGAGCTGTTATCATTTGAAGAAGAATACATCAAGAGCCAGATATCTTTGAAGTCAAGTCTGGGTTTATTTTAAACATCATCTGGCTGGCTTTCTAAATAAATACAGACCTAGTCATTTGCTTCCTATAGTGCCTGAAATGAGAACAAAAACATCAGTATGTGTGGGGCTGGTCCAGGTCTGAGATTTTCTGTGCTAGGAGTTTATTTATATGGTGGCTGGAACAAAAAAAACTCAAACCAAACCGAACAACCTACCCCCCCAAACAAAAACCAAACCAAAAAAAACCCCACCAAAACAAAACAAAAAAAAATTCCCACAACCCAAAAAAACCCCAAACCCAAACAAAAAAAACACCCAAAAACCACAACACCAAAAACACCACCAAACCCCCCCTCCCAAAAAATAAAATAATCCCCAACCCAACTCACCACCCCACATCTCTTGCCTGTAATTAGTTCTGAGCAAGTCCTGCTTTGTACATCTTTTGAATCCAAAAAATTCTCAGCTCCTAGCTTGGCCCTAAAATAATGAGCAATGTAAATCACAATTGATATAGTTATTTCGACTGCAGTTACCATGAAGACAGTTCAAGCTCTGACTACTGGCAGCTACAGGATGCCAGTCATCTCCAGGGCTCCAGGTAGCTCTGGGCAAGCCCTGGAAGCAGCTGCTGCAGGGACTTGCTGTCAGACTGCTGTCCCAGCAATGATCCACCTGAGTCTTACTGCATCTGCTCCAGAGATGGTTTGTTCTGGTGCTGCTGCTGCAGTGCAAAGTCTGGCTCTTCATTTTCCACCCAGAAGATACAGCATGTGTAAATGAAATTTTCCTGCTGCAGGGCAGAATACCAGCTGATAGAAGAGACAGAGGTATGTGAAGCCAGCAGTGGCATATTAATATTTATTACCCAGAGCCTTGGTTCAGGCTAAATCCCTGTGCCACAGCCCTATCTTTGTAGCAAACTTTCAAAATAATGTGCCTGTTATTTTTTACTCTCTGCTTTTTATGATAATGTAGATTCACAGAATCACAAAATGGTTTGAGTTGGAACTTAAAGACCATCTAGTTCTAACCCCCACTGGGCGGGGATATCTTCCACTAGATCAGGTTGCTCAAAATCCCATCCAGCCTGGTCTTGGACACTTCAAGGGCACTTTAATGAATTGTGTTCTAGGGTACCTTGTAAAGATGGCCTGTTGGCATTATTATTTTGGTTATAGAATTAAACTTTATTTTTTATCCACAAGGAGACTTGAGTGGCACTGTGAAACCCAGAATGAGACAGGAGACCCTAAACTGTAATCTACAGCCATCAGCACCTGGGTGCTATGGCTCAGTGAGGGGAATTGCTTTTTGGTGTTATAGGCATGCTCTGAGAAGGGAATGACAGCTGCACACTTGTCTGGTTTTAGGAATATTTTGTTAAGACCTGTCCCACAGATCCTGGAGTATTGACTGTTGTCTTCTGCTGGAAATTGTCTATGGCTTCTCTACATCCTGTAAATGTAAATATGTGAATGAGGCTAAAGATACAGAGACATCACCTATTGCTTAATTTACCCTGCAGAGGTTATTTTCTAGGAGGTGTGTATCAACAAAGATCTCTAGTAACTGACAGAAAAAGTGCTGACTGATGTATTAACGTTTCTAGGTAATGAGGTCTGTAGGGAACATTTAATCTTTGGAATGTTCCGGATGAGCTGCAACTAGTTTGATGAACTTTTTGTGTGTCTATGTTAACTTTTGCTGTTTTCATACATCATTATACATTTTATCCAGTAATTGCATGACTGCAAGACTTAAGTTCTTGGAATAATGTTACTGCAATTCTAACTAGCTTGTGTATTACATTTCTGTCCTAATTTCTCTGCTGTTGCATGTGCTTAGTGAGCATTTTTAGTGATTTTCATGTTGTAGCTTATCTTTACCTAAGGCAGGCCTATTAAGCAAAGTGTTTTGGTTGTAAAATGGAGCTGTGATGACTCTTAGTATTACTGAGTGATTTTTTTTTTTTTCCTTTTCTGGCAGGAAAGTCTTGAAGCAGATTTCCCTTTTGACTTTCTCTTTTTAGTCTCTTTTTTCTTTGGCCATCTCTTTGAGTGCCAGTAAAATGGGTGGGTTTTTATGTTTCATTAGCATTTCTTATAAGGCCTGCCTTTAGACCAGTACCCATTTTCTAAATTGTACTTCTGTAGGGTTGCAAAAAATCATGGTAACCAGGTGCAGTATTTGTCTCTGGCCTGGCAAAGTGTTAGATCTAACAAAAGAAGCTAATAAAAATGTTCAAATTGACCCTTCTCATCATTTGGACTTCTTGGAGCTCAATCAATCACTCATTATTATCAGAGTTATTCACACAGAGGCAGAAGTGCTAGTGTTTCTCATAATCAGCCCTTGAGCCAGACATAATTTGCAATTTGAAGCATTGTATTTGGAAACAATAATGCATTAAAATGAACAGAGGAGGAATTAGAAGTATAGTTGTGGAGAGAACACATTGCTGAGTAGCCATGGTTTAAATGCTATCTCTAAGGATCCTTAGTGGACATCAGTAATTAGAGGCATACAATGTCATATTGTTCATACCTAAATGGGTCCACAATTTTTAAACTCCTCTGTGGAGCATGACAAATGCAACAGCAGAGGTTGCCCACCTTGCTGCCTGGCTGCAGGGCAGGTGTGGGCAGGTGAGAAGTGCTGGGTTAAAGTCCTGTCACCTGCTTGGCACAGTGTGAGCCAGAGAGGGGGGGCTGAACCGGGCACCCAGTAGCACTGGGATGTAGGATTTTACTCCTTCACGGAAAAATTGCTTATGTTATAGAAGAATGACTACATTGTACTTTAGATTGTCAGGAACTTGTTAATACTGGCTGTGGTTGATGCTGAGAATTTGGGAATTTTTTGTTATCCCCATGTATGGTATTATGTATTGCAAAGTAGGGAGTTGGATATGGGCTTTTATGTGTGCAGTCTGTGAATTAACATACTGCAGGATTTCACTCAGGCTTTTTCAGTGCCTGCTCTTTACTCTGCAGGTGAGGCTTTGTTTTTTGCAATTTGTATTTTCAGTCTTTCACTTACTGTTTAGTATCTTACTGCCCAGTACTGCATCTTAGAACACGGCACTGCAGCCTTGAAGGGCACATTCTATGTGAGAGAGGTTTCTAAGTACATTAAATGACAGTGTAAAAGGATATGTTGCTGATTAAGATTATATATTTGTAAAATATATATTAAG
>VZUA01060486.1:0-10351 GCA_013401035.1 Horornis vulcanius | reverse complement strand
TGGATATGCTGTCACACTGTGCAAAGGATTAATGTCATTTTCATATGGCCTAGAAATTTTAACTTTGAAAACTAAAATGAGAAACAAGTAAACTTCCTTTTTATGCCTTTAGGACAAGAGAGTTTTGGGTACTTGCATCTTTCTTATTAGAAACCGTTTGATATCACTTTGAAGGATGCTGGACACGTACACCAGTTACGTATTTATCATTTGATAGAAGCCTTGCACTGCCCTGCAGGCCTTTTAAACTCAGCATTAGTTTGAAAACACAATATATGAAGCCCTATCAGTGCGGCCTATCAGGATAACCAAATATTATGCATGGAGCAAAATATTTCCCTTTCATTATGAAAATAAGTGTTCTCTGCAGTGTTATGCTTCAAGCGTGTTGTTCAAAAGATGTGATCAAGACATCAAAGAGAGGAAAATGATTAAGATAGCAGGAACTGAACCAGCTGCCTTTCCTTTGGTAATTAACAGACCATCTCATGCATTGCCCTGCTGAAATTGCAAACTTTCTTTCCCCCTGAGAGCTGTGTTCTGAAGTGGGAATAATTTTACTGCTTTTAAAATGAGCTGTTTAATTTTACACTCAGAATAAGACCTAGCAGGAAGTAAGAGTCAGCTTCAGCACTGTGCTGTAACCTGGCTCTTTAGTCATCAGAACAATTCCAAGGGTCAGTACTGTTTTCTCCTCTGTTTTAGATGGGAGGATGGGACAAGTTGATCAGTGCCTTGGTCTGTCTGACATGGCCAAAGTGTGCACGCAGGTTTGTCCCACTGGCTGGTCTGAGTCTCTGTGAGGGATGTCTAATGCCAAAAGTATGATTGCAGATCTCCCCTGGCAGTCCCCACACACTCCCTGCTTAGGAGAGCTGAGCTGCCAGAGGTGCTGACCCGTCCTGTGGTGGTTCTCAGCATAACTGCAGTGCAAAGGTGTCTGCCTGGGAGCCACTTCTTTATAGCTTGCCTTCTTCTGCACTGCACCTGCTACAAACTCCATAGCTGTGGTCCAAGAGGCAAGAAAAGAAAGGAAATGTAAGTCCTGCATGGACAGTAATTCAGTCCTCAGGTTTGGAGGACTCTGCCTTGGCACATTTGTGGGGTGACCTTAAGCAGCTCTTCGGACTTTCACATCTCACTTTGTGAATGCTAAGCGTTAAAAATCATCATAGTAAACATGAGAAGGAACAATCTACTTTCAATTGTTTTTTTTACTTGTTCACCCTACTATTTTTCTTATAAAGCAAGTGGGTCTGTGCCTGATCCTGATAACAGGACCTTGTGCAGGTGTGCTGGAGCTGCCATAGCCCTTCGTTTGTGTAGCTGGGACAGCACAGAGCTTGGGGTGTTTATTTAATTTTTCATCCTGGATGTTGGGGCTTGCACTGCAGTATCTTCCCTGCCCCTTCAAAGCCAGCTGGGATCTGCCTGTCTGTCTCTGAGTGTCAGGGCTCTCTGTCCCCATGCCATGTCACTAAGCTATTACAGTCCTTCTTTCTCCAGGGTACACAAACTGGTCCACAGAACCCGAACTCTGTGCTCAAAGGCTGCAGTTGGGCCAGCGAGCCAAAATATGTTGACTTTTCCAGAGTTTGGTCTGCTAAGGGCACATGGAACTGGTCCAAAACCAATGTCTTTGCTTTGTTAATGTCCCCCATTAAGATAGGAGCATCTCCTTCAGGCAGCAAGGAAAATAACATGAGGATGAGGTTTCATGGAAGGGCTCATCTGCTTTGAAATTTCAGCCCCTTGAAGTGAGGGATATTTCAAATGCAGCTTCAGTGAGAGCAGTTTCTCAGGGGAAAAAGCTGTGGTGAAACATCTCTCACAGTGACTCAAGTATCGGGAGACTTGGCTTCTGTCCTCACCCACTTCTGCACACTTCTGTTGGCAAATCAATCATCATCTGAGGTTTTTCTCCCTCTTTTTTTCCCCCTTTCTTTTTAAAATCAGAGTTTCAGAATTACCTTAATTCTGAAGGCCAACGTGGCCACTGGTATTTTTTTAGCTTGGTGCAAGCTTTTGTCTTTTCCTTGTCTTTTCCCTACTTCCATTTTGGGGGCTATAAGGGCATTTTTCTGTCTCTGTAAATATTTTCAGCTTAGCAAATGCCAGGTGCCTCTATAGGCTGGATCTGTGCAGTCACAAGGAGAGACAGTACTTGCAAATTTAGTTCTGTTCCCTGCCCAGCTGACCTTGGCTGGGGATGTGACAACAGTGACACCAGGGTTCTGGAGTCATGTGTTAAAGCAGCTTTATGATTTACTAGATATGAAGCATACTTAAAATATATTCTGGGGTAAGGCTACACCTCCTTTTTGAACTGTGGTCAGACCTGTGTTCTTCCTGCTGATATCACTTTCAGATAAGGAAGAAGGTCAAAAAATCTTGGCGGTTTTTGTTTTTAATTGTTTCATTAGACAAGTTGTAGCTGTAAACAAGGAAATTATTGCATATGCTGTTTGTGACAGGTTGTTGATTTATTCCTGGAAAAAGGTTCCTCTTTGCCTTTTCTTCCCCAGAATTGCTCTCTGCTTTTGTGCAAAGGCATGACACAACCCCATCATCTCTCCCAGAGACACATTGCATCAGAAGAGGCATATTATTGTATGATGTTCTTTGAGTCTGGCCCCAGCCAAGCCTCACAGGTCAGACAGTGTCAGGAAGGAGGGAAGACAACACCGTTAACTCTTTAAAAATCTGACAAAGGGGGCTGATATATCAAAAGAAAAATTTGAGTGGGAGCTGAGATTGCTTGGGGGAACTAGAAATTCTTCTTTCATCAAAATTACAGCTTGCCCAGGGCAGTCTAGAAGTGACGTTTGGTGCCATCTCACTGTATTTTTGGGGCTGAGTTGCAGCCCAAATCCACCCAGCCTTGATGATGGAGATGAGTGTGTGGGAGTAGAGCATGCTCAGCACTTTGTAGGATGAGAGGTTTTTGTCAGCTTGTGTGAAATTAAGTCAGAGCTTAGGGATAAAGTGATGGGTGGTAAACAGCTTAAACAAGGGAGACCAGACTTTTCTCTTTCTGTTCACAGTTGTTTCCTCCCTCAGTGCTTTCCTCCAGCTGTAATTTTGGCGTTGTCTGCAAATTGGTCACAATGACATGTTACCAAAAACCTCCATTGTGCAAATGTAACCCCCAAATTGTCCTTAATTCCTGATGTAAGAGAGCTTCTGTCTGCAATGGAAGCAACTGGCTATAATTGTGTATTTTTGACTTTTGTTTTGTGAAAGAACACAAACTTGGGAATTGTCATTGCAGTTAATGCTCAATAAAAAAGGATGTTTTTCCTGCTGAAAGGTGGAAAAAGGCGTATTTGAATTTTCATCCTCTGGAATAAAATACTGCATCATGTGCAGAAACTAAAAGCACCGTTGAAAAATGCTGAATGCCATAAATGAGTAATTTTATTTAGTTAAGAAGCTTTTTTGAAAGGAAATCTTTCCCAGTTTTGCCCTAGAAAAG
This sequence comes from Horornis vulcanius, assembly GCA_013401035.1. Taxonomy (NCBI): domain Eukaryota; kingdom Metazoa; phylum Chordata; class Aves; order Passeriformes; family Scotocercidae; genus Horornis; species Horornis vulcanius. Next base: position 6,876 of record VZUA01060486.1, on the reverse strand, counting down.
AAGAAATTATGTCTATGTGTAACATAAAAGGAAGCCTAACCAGTGGACAAAATAACCAAGCCATCCAGTGTTTAAAGCAAACAACCCAAGGTTTAAGCTTCTCTCTGATCTATTTCAATAAAATTCATGCTTGAAGATCATTCGATAGGGAAGCCTCCTGTCTCCTTTGATGAAAGAGAAGTTTAGCTGGAAGTTAAGGTCTCTGTTGGATGCCCTGGCTCCGTGGCCATGCAGAAGGAGGCTGCAGCAGGGGGATGTGGCACCATGTCCTGGATCCATTCAGCTCCTGTCAGGCAGCAGGAGACATGCCACATGCCACCACCCCAGTGCCCCATCCCTCTCCCAGCTCATGCCTTACCAGGAAAGGTGAGGGAGGCACAGAGGACTGATACCCACAGGGTGAGAAGGTGTCTCTGATGGGTTTGAATTCCAGGCATTTCAGCTCAGAGCTGCTGCAGACCCTTTGTTCTCTGTGCTGCAGCAATGCCAGCGAGTAGCACCCGGGTGTGTAACCATCTTGAAACTCTGGAGTGACCATGCTGGCTTTTGGGAAACCAGCCACAGTCTAAGCAGGGCTCCCAGGTGGCTCCTGGAGTCTCAGCTGCTGGCAGTCATGGACACAGTTTCCATGGGGGGCTGGGATCTCCTGCTCTGCAATGAATTCCCCTTCTCAACCTACAGTTTCTGATGTAGCATGAAAGGACCCTTTGGTCTTTCAGAATCTCTGATGCTTATTCTGTTAAATCCCTTAGCACAAGTTGGTTGATTCCTTATTCTGAATAAATTAAAAATATCTAGTCCTCCTTGTAAGAACTTAAGGTCTACTCAGAAGGGAGCCCTGCTCTTCTCTTGATGTTTGCAGCTTCACCTGTGAGCATGTCATACCTACTAGGCACTAGGCACTAATGTGCCTAATGCAGGGATATTTAGAAATATTCCACTGCTGTGGGGGGCAGTCCTGGCATGGGCAAGTGTCTGCATTAGAGGACTGAAATAGTGACAAGGGAAGGGGCTGGACACTGTGCTCTGCTGGGTGATGTACGTGACTCAAGACAGCTGCAGGCTCTGCTGGTGCTTGTTGGTGGAGATGGTTTAGAGATTTTGCACAAAGCCCTCCCCACCTGAACGGGCTGAAGGAGAGGAATTTGGCACACAGGTTTCAGGCATGACTGCTGTCTGTGTAAAAAAACAGACGTGTTTTAAGTGATCAGAGGATCCTGTTCAGACTTGGTATCATGCTATTCACTTCAGCTGGTTACTAATCCCAGCACTGAGTTTGACCCTTAAGCTTTTTGTTTTTATCATGTGCTTTGATACAGTCATAAAAATACTGACTGGTTGGCAGAGCTCCAGGGCTTGGCTTTATATTCGAGCAACTGCGAAACGAATGTGCTTATCGTGGTTTTATGCTTCAGGATATTGTCCTTTTCCCCTGCCTGCCCCCCAAATTTGTTTTAAACCTCACATTCCTTGTTCTGGGGACAACTGTGTTGCCCTCTGCATGTTGTGCTGGGCAGGTTCATTCCAGGATTGCTTTTGCTCTGGGCCTCAAACCTGGGTCTGTGGAAACACAGGACTTCAGTGGAAATACTGCCCCAAACACCATGGGAGAGGAGATGGAGTTGGAGGTGGGCTGGGGCCTGGGAGTTCCTCCTTCCCCAGGGTGCTGAAGCCTGTGCACTCTCCCCACCAGACGTGCCTGGTGTTTGAACTTTCTGAAGCATTTGGTCCTGGGATATCCCATCCCCGCTGGGCTGGAGGGCCCTGTGTGTCTGTGAGACCAGAAGTGTTCCAAGAGAAAATCCCTGTGCATGACTGAGCTGCTGTGCCCCCATGCCAGCGAGTCAGCAGGCTTTTTATAGCTCACAGGAATATCCTGTAGGACTTGAGTGTGCCACAGACAGACTCCAGGGAGTTTTTGCTGCTGCTGGGAGGGGCAGCTTTGGTTGCATGGGGTGCACTGCACTGCTGCAACATGCCCCCAATATATTAGTTGTGAATTTAAATATAAATGTGCCCTTGATTCTTGCTTCACAAAGCTGTTCCCTCTTCATTTCTGTGAATAGCTGAATTCCAACTCCTGAGTTTTAATCTCTGCTCTACAGTGCCCCTAGAATAGATTTTATCTGGGTTCAACCAGACCTTCCCTAACCATGCTGCTTCCCTAAGGGCTGCAGAGCAGTTCAGTCTCCCAGGTATTGCATCCGGATTAAATCTTCAATTGCTGACAGAGAAATGGAAGGAATATACTTTTTGTTTGCTTTGTATAGGGAAAGTACAGCTACTACTCTTCCCCATTCCTGCCAAAGGACAATTTCTTCATTGCAGAGGGACACTGTACCATTTAAGAGCAAACTTACCTATGCTGATGTGGATAGACTACTCCTTGAAGTAAAGTACCCAAGAGAGCATCTTTCCTAGGCCAAGGTAGGACAAAAAGTTGAGTCAGATGTTATTGACCTTGGGAATACATCATTCCCCAGAGCAGACAGCTCCCCAGCATGCTCCCAGTAGACTTCTGCTTATTCTGCTGTCCAGGATGAGGAGCTGAGATGGAGACCTCAGTCCTGGTCCTTCTCAGGCAGTGCATAAACAGCTGCTGGGCAGGGACTGAATCCTCTNCTCCTTGAAGTAAAGTACCCAAGAGAGCATCTTTCCTAGGCCAAGGTAGGACAAAAAGTTGAGTCAGATTTATTGACCTTGGGAATACATCATTCCCCAGAGCAGACAGCTCCCCAGCATGCTCCCAGTAGACTTCTGCTTATTCTGCTGTCCAGGATGAGGAGCTGAGATGGAGACCTCAGTCCTGGTCCTTCTCAGGCAGTGCATAAACAGCTGCTGGGCAGGGACTGAATCCTCTTGGATTCTGCCTGTGCTGTTTTGTTCCAAGTGCTGCTAATAATTAGTCAAATAAAATGATTACTAAGAAAAAGAATTTGGTTTATTGGAAAAACGTTCCAGGAGGGTTTTATAGCTCTGGAATAGTATCATGCCAATCAAATAAGTATTACAGAGTGAAGAGAAACACAGTAGCCAGCTTGGCAGTCAGTAGGCCAGCACTGCCTGTAGCACTTGGTATGAAAATGCATTATTTTATAGCCATGGTGTTCTTTTTTCCTGGAAAAAAACATTGCCTCCAAAATATTTTTTTTCTTCTGTCTTGTGTCTGGCACTGTCAAGTTTACGTGTCCCAGCTGTGTGTGCAGGTACTGGTATTCTCAAGCTTGTGAATTCTCTCTGCATTTCACCTCCTTGTTTCAAGGGTCTTTAAAACCAAAGCACAAGATTTTCTCGAAAAGCTCTTCTTCCCTTGTTGGAAAAGCCTCTCCTACTCCCCTCACCTCCAGATGCCATCCCCTCAGCTTTGAGCCAGTGACAAGGTTGAGTTGGTTCTTGGATTGGAGCTTCCAAACAAGGCTCCCTTTCAGTCATGTAGCTTCAATTCAGCTTTCCTCTGGAAACACTGTGGTTCTTTTTAAGGCCATGTTCTAATGTTTGGGAAACAACTCTTCAATGTTTCACAGTTCAGACTGGGCCTCTCACAAGCTCCATCCTCACTTCAGTCCCACTGGCATCAGTGGCCCTTGGCCACATGCTCTCTTAAGGGTAGGAGCTAAAGTCTTTTTGCTGTTTGGCTTGGTCTGAGTCCTCCCTGGTTTTGTCAGAGGTGTTTGGTCAGGTTGCTGGAGCTGGGATAGATATCCAAGCCCATTTCCACAGTTCCTTCTGGTGAAAAGATGGTTTCTTGGCAGCTGAAATAATTCACAAGAACATGAAGCTGGAAGAGAATTTCAGCTCATGTCAACCTAAAACCAGGAGAGGCTGCACAAATATTTTCCACTGTTACCAGGTTTGTTGCCTGCTAGGACAGAACAGTTGTCGGGAGTACAAGAGCTGCATTCCTCACACTGTGCAACTGAAATCAGTGTTTGCTTCACCAGAGAAGTCCTGGAATTGCTTTTCTAAAGGGGTACATGCAAGATCCTGGACGTGGAGGAAGCTTTGCTTGCGTTAGTTTTAGGAACAAATCTACAGACTGTTACTATAGATAGGTATGTCCAGTCTGAGACACTTGTTTCTGAAGGGTTTTTCTATGTGAGATAAGAGAGATGCTTTACCTTCTTAAAGAGGGTTGTGGGTTCATTGCAATCTATCAATGTCAGCTGCTGATTTTTATGTGGCAGTGACAGGAATGGTATTTCCAGCCCCTTTCCAGCTACAGGCTGATTGTAGCAGCTGTGTTCCTCTATGGGAGAAGGGAATGGGAGTCCAACCAGCTTTCTGGAAAAATGTTAGGAGCCATGCATTTACTGACTGCATCCCTTCCACTGTCTGGGTAGGGAAAAGAGACCTCTGGAAAATGTGGCTGTTGGTTTTTCTGGGATGAGGGAAAACCCAAGGCTTGTATGCCAGATGTCCTTTCAAGGGGAAAAAAAAAGAATAAAGTGACATGGCTGGGATATTATTTAGGTTGTTTTTTAATGTCACACCTCGATGGAGTCTGAGGTTGTTAACTGTGGGATTGACTCTCGATATTGTGGCCAGATGCAGGGGTTGGCTGAGCTCCCTCACTTTGGAGCTCACTTTTAAATCATGCTTCAATAATTTACCCTGCCAAGGAGATTTGTAGTTCAGCATTGGTTTGGAGTTAGTTTTTGAGCTAAGGAGGGCTCCCATGTCAGTGGGAAGGTAGCTGGGTCTCCAGTCAACCCCTCAGGTGTTTCCAAGTATGCTGGTGGACCTGTTTGAGTGGCCACATCTGCAGATGGGAATTAATACCCCTTTCCCGTAGATGGGATTTCTCTGAAGAAAAAACTTCAGCCTGTTTTGCCTGTCCTGCTTCTTAAATCCATGGGACTGCAATGGGGCTAGTCAGGTAGAGGTGTGACATTTTTCTGTTTTCTGTGATTTCTTGCTGTGATAGTGATTTGCTGACCTGGGGAGCTGGTGACATGCTTGCTGACTGTGGCACTTTGTGGTTTCGAGCTAGGAGGCAGTGCAGCTGACAGACTAAAGCCTCTCCACGGAGTCGTGGCTGCTGAGTGGCTGAAGTCAGCTTGGCTTTCTTGCCACTGTGGAGGGGCTGCTTCAGATCCTTCCCCAGGCTGCACTGCTGTCAGTATGGCATCCACAGCTAGCGTGGTTTAACAAGGGTTGGAAGCATGTGTAGGTTGCTGCAGCTGTGGCAAGAAGTGAGCCAATATGGAGAGGATTCAGTCATCTCCAGCTGGAAGTTGGCAGGTTGTAATTGATGTGTGAAATTAGGGTATTGGAGCAATTCATGTGTGCTGGAGTTGTGCAGATGTTGGGCTGGAGGGTTCCTGCTCATCTCTGCAAGGCTGGAAAAGCATTGTTGGTCAGGGTTGTAGACCAGCTGCATGGACTGCTTTTGGGAAAGCCCAGAGTTATAGTAGAAGGATGATACTCAGCAAGTTAGGATTTTCACAGAGCCCTCAAATCAGCAGTTACAGAAATCCAGACACTGTAATTTATAACTTCTTGGGACAAAGGGACAGAGAGGAAGACCTTGACAGTCACAGGTTGCAAATCAGTGACAAGAGTTAAGTGCAGGCTTAAATCCCATTGAAATCTCTGGGATTAAGTTCCTTTCTTGAAGTTTACCATGTCCTTCAGTGCCCTGGCAGGCTGAGTCTCCAAGGCATTGCTGTTGTGATCTCCACAGGCTGTTCAGTCTGTGCCCTACCCTTTCTAGGAAGACTTACTCTCCTGAAGAAATGACATTTATCCATGGGACCAAAGCAAATCATTCATCTCAGTATTCAGAAAAGGGATTTTTTGTGACCATGAAGAACAGGAAAAATATCACCATCAAGTGAGGTATGCCTCCTTATTTACAATCCTTGAGGAACTTTTTGGCTGTCTTTACGCTGCTGGTAGAGAAGCCACACAGGCAGCTGGGGGAGCAGAAATCGTGTCCTTGAGCAGAGACATGGGACACAGCCATGCAGCCCAAGCTGTACTCTTGTCAATCCCATCCAGAGCAGTCCTGGGCTTTCTGAGACACTCCTGTAGAATGCTGATGGGGCTGTGGTTTTGCCCTGTGGTCAGCCATGTCTCAGGGCTGGTGGTTGTCCTCCACTAAAACTACCAGTCTGTTCTCCAACTGGCCTCCTTTGCTTACCCTCAAGAACAATTTGGGTGGTTAACAGGGAGGAGAAACTGTGGGAGCCTAGTGGTGTCTCTCTGGCACCCAAGCCTGTGGCTTTCTTGTCTGGTGGAGCTCCTGCCATAATTTTGTCCAGATTTGCCCCTTCTGTCAAGTGAGGGCAGCCACAGTGGCTCTGTCAGACAGGATTTGGGATGCCTTGTGGAACACTTACTCCATGTTTGCTGCTTCCAGTGGAATTTGGTCGATCTGTGAGCAGATTTTTGCCCAGATTTTCTCTTTTTTCTCCTTTTGTTTTTTAACCTTGGAATCTATCCTCCTGGCCCCTGGAGTGATGAATCACCCTGCTGCTCCACCTGGTTGATGTCCAGGATGTCCATTCCTTCTTCCTGAGACAGACCAGGGCAAATCCTGGAGCTGGTGGCCCAGTGCAATTGCTGAGGGCAGCCCCTCACATTTGACATCTACATCTGCTGGTGTGTGGGCAAGGATTTATTTTTACCTGTGAGCGTGCAGGTGGAGAGCCAGCTCCCGTCAGCAGCCTGCAAACAGAGCTGGGACCATGGAGAATGGGGCCCTGAACCTGAGATATTTCTTTGCACCTCGTGGCAGCCCAGAGGGGCACATGGAAGCAAATGGAAAGAGAAGCATTCTGCTAGAGCATGGGATGCTTTCCCTTTCAGCAGAGCCCACCCATAGCACCCATCTGTGAATCCAGTGATTTTACATCCATCTTTGTGTTGTTCCAA
>VZUA01060477.1:1774-16596 GCA_013401035.1 Horornis vulcanius | reverse complement strand
CCTGTATTTGTATTCTGTCTAACTGCAGAATATAGAAGACTTCTTTCTTTTCTGTCCCTAGCTCTCTTCAGCAAATGTACTTCTGGTACAGTAAGAAGTACTTTTGGGGAATTTAGCTTTTTCCTTTTTCTAGATATAATGATTAGCCCTGAATATAACCATTATCCCTAACCTTTAATTTCCACAGATGAATGGTTCACTACATGTAATTTCAAGGATATTTCAGGAGTACCTGAACTCTTGCTTAACGATTGGTTAATCAGTCCAAGGCTGTCTAAGGTGCAAGTCAGCTTATATGCAAAACTATTCCATTACCAGGAGCTAGACACTTTATTTTTCTCCCTTATTAGTCATACTTTTGCTGAGAGAAGTCAAAGACCAAATTAGCATCTGTAAGTTGAGAATTCTGGCGTTAAATTAAACAAAGAAATTTTTTGAGTTTGAAAATCTTACAAAAGCAGTTGCCTGTGATTACTGCAGCTGAGAAGCAGCAGCTGTACTGCCTCGCTGTATGAATTAAAAAAAACTAAACTGCCCTCAGCATGTTCTCAAAAAGCTATAAGCACTCAGTGAATGTTGACTTTATCATATGCTTATAAAATGCTTAGTTACTTCTGATAGATCCATATTTCTTGCATCATGAACTGACCTGTGGAAGGTATAATGACTTGGAGTATTTACACTTTATTCATGCTTTAAGGTCTGATTGATATTCCTATGTTGCTCTTAAGTTTCTCAATTAGACAGTATGTGGTAAAGAACTTTTATTAAATCAAAGAACTACTGAAGTGCCAGAAATAAATAAGATTGCCAATGCAATGGTGGCAGGTCACTTTAAAACAGATTGTGATTTATAGCACTTTCTGTGTATCAGCTCAACTTTATGTAGAGAGGGCCTGAACTCTGCCTCTTTGGGAGTTTTCAATGACATCAAACTAATATTGCATGTGTAGGCTTTACAAAAAGGTGATGATAGTTACAAAAAATCATCATTAAAGACTAGTGTGGGACACCTCTGAATTGGCATTTGGGCTTAAGTGGAAAGTGTAAAATGGACAATGTGACCATTTTTTGGAACAAATGCTTAAAGCATAATTTAATTATCTGTGATCTATTGGAAGCTGGCTTTCTAGTGGCCTTGTTCCCAGAGGGTGGGAAGATGTGGCCCTGAAAGGTGTGCTTGAGACAGGATTTAGATACTGGGAGCTTCTGAAACCCTTCTGAAAAAGCTGTTCCTGACTGTTTCCTGCAAGTGTGCAAAGGCCTGGAGCGCTGAGGCAGGCCTCTGGCTCCCTTACTTAGGCTCATTTCATTTCTCTNCACCTCTGAATTGGCATTTGGGCTTAAGTGGAAAGTGTAAAATGGACAATGTGACCATTTTTTGGAACAAATGCTTAAAGCATAATTTAATTATCTGTGATCTATTGGAAGCTGGCTTTCTAGTGGCCTTGTTCCCAGAGGGTGGGAAGATGTGGCCCTGAAAGGTGTGCTTGAGACAGGATTTAGATACTGGGAGCTTCTGAAACCCTTCTGAAAAAGCTGTTCCTGACTGTTTCCTGCAAGTGTGCAAAGGCCTGGAGCGCTGAGGCAGGCCTCTGGCTCCCTTACTTAGGCTCATTTCATTTCTCTTTGTACAAAATCCTTCCAAATACTGCTGCCTGAAATGGGTCTTACCAGATATATGTCTGGAATTAGATATTAATGATTCTATGTATAAAGCTATTCATAATTAGACCTTACTTGCTTTTATGCCTTGATTTTATTTGAATTTCACCCTTAATGTGATAGGTTTTCTGATTTTGTGTACGTGCACTCAGGTATTACAGCCTTTATTCTTTGCGTGAATACTGAGAATGAGGACATGTCATCTGTCTTTCAGAGGTGAAATGCTCAAATCTTGTTAATCACACTTTAAGTGAGAAAATGCACAATGAGAAATGCCATGCTTTGAACTCAAACACTTTGTCACTTAACTGTTGAACAGTCTAAATCAGTTTAAATTATTTTCCCACCATTCATTTTTTAATATTTTTTATATTATCTCACAATCTTTTATTTGGATCTCTAATAGAATGTTTTTTTAAGCTACTTTAAAGCTACATGGTCCTCATGTATGTCCTCTTGAGGGCAATAAGCAATTGCAACTCTCATATTGGCACATCCATCTGGCCTTTGAAAAGTCAGCGTATTCTGATATAACCCCCTTCCTGTTCATGTCAGTCTTGGTAATATCCTTTTTATCACTGGGAAAGGGACGGGATGTATAAAATGTCAGCAAATATGTGTTGCTTATCAGGAACAATCAATAGGCAACATTATTGGATTTACTGACTCTGATGGGACAGCTGATATAAACCTTTTCTGGTCAGCGACCCTCAGGGAAGTGAGCCTTTATTTTTCCGTGAAACAGGCTGACCTTCTATCATCTTTGCTTTGACTTTTTCAAGTCTTTCATGGTCTTGGCTCATGTACTTCCTTGCACCTTGAAATAACATTTTCAGCAAGAATGAGTCAAGGTCACATCTTAGTAGTGCATTGTGGTGCCAGTGAGACAATGTGTTCTTGAACCAGCCTCCCTGTTCAGTTGGCATGTATTCTGGGATTAGGGATGTATCATGAAGGATACTTAGTATGTAAAGCTGAATTTTTAAAATAAACCTCAGAAAGTCAACAGAAAACAGGTTCTGAACGCTAAATGATGGATAAAATGCTTCTGTCTATTAAATCTGATTGCACAGAGCAAAGCTCTGAGCTGCTGTGTGTAATGGGTCATTAACCCCAATGAAATCAACTGTCTTAGGTCAATACTGATGTTAGACCATTCATATTATAAGTAACAGCAAATATTTCACAGTGTCCTTTAAAATTAGAACACTTTCACTGTTATTTTCCTACCTCTTTTTCTTTATTAATGAGAAGGAACCTGTTTCTTATATTATTTCATAGCTTTCTTTGGTTCATGCTTTAGATTTTTTTTTTGGAAGTTCTTCTTTAGGTTGGCCTCTTATTGTTAAAGGGGAAAGGAGATAATTATGGATGGGAGAGTTATTTTCTTTTATATATGTGATAAAGCAGAGAGTCCAAAAAAGGTTTTGGTTTCTTTAAACTTTTTTTCCTGGTGTCATTTTAAATTTGTCTTAGCACCATTGCATTTATACACATCAGCTGTTGTATTTGCTTTCTACCATTTGTATTCTTCCTGTGTTTTGTAAATTGTTAAAAACTTGGTTTAAAAGGGATCTCTTGCAATCTCTTCCATATCAGTTCAGCTGTCCTGCTCAAAATCTGAGGGTAGATGTTTCATCAGCTGTCCCTTAGATGCCCCACTCTGCTGATTAACTTCTCTAATCAGAACCTTCCCAGTTGAGAGCAGTGACAACAGGTTATAGTTGTAGCATTGGGCAGCATGGAGAGAGGCATCTCTCAAAAGTTTTGACTCTCATTCCAAAAGTTGTGGTCTCGTGTTAAATTTCTGCTCAGCTTCCCTTTAGCCTGGCCAAACAAGTTCAGCTCGGGTTTTATGCCCAAAGCATTTAAGCTATTTTAAGATGCTTGTGCGTTCTGCAAATGAGTATTTTTGTTTTTCTTCTATGCCTTGTTTTCTGTGCATTTACAGGCTCTTGAGTCTCTTCCTTCTTCCTTTGTCAACCTTTTTGGACACAGATGAACCATAATTCTGTATTTATATCATTCTATCTGTAATGTCTTTGAAAATTGGTTGTAATCCTGAGGTAGAGAACCCTTACAGTTGTCTTTATGAACTATAAACCACCATTTTGACAGAACAGGTGTTTTGTCTGTAATGTTACCTTCATGGGTGGATACTAATGCAGAATATTTAGTGGATTATGGGAAATATTTTTAAGTGAGCTATTTTGGATGGTCTAAGTTATGATAGCTTGCTACTAATGAGCACATCTAATAAATTGGCAGATAAACAGCCGCTCGCTGTTTTTCAGTGTGTATTTAGAAACCTTCTTTATAAATGTCATAAAGATTTTCACAGTAGTGTCTCAATTGCACTGGCATATTTGTTATGCAGAGTCATTGGCTGTCAGATTGCTTTCTTCCAACACTTACTTTTCACTATTTGGGCATGAGCTTTCTTGAAAGATAAAATTTTATAAAAGAAATATATCTTTTTGTCCCTTTGTGTTTGCTATGAGATAATACAGTGAAAAATTGCCACATAGAATTCTTTAGCCTATGCTTCAGATATTGGTGATGGAACTGTGTTTCAGCTGACCTCTAGTTCTGTGGCATAAATATGAGTATGACAATGTTATTTATGCAAGATGCCACTTAAGGAAAGAAGCAGTATATCAGCAGAACTCAGAATGTACAGCAAATGAGCTCATACAAGCTTCCTTTTTTACAGGCTCCTAAGTCACAAGAGCTCATTTTGTTTGCATCAAATATGTTTGCAAACTAAATGGTAGTGATTAGGAATTTTCAGTTCCACTCCAACTGTTTAGTACACATTAGGAGATGGCATAGAAAGAACTGTCTGACCTCAGTGTCTCCCACTAACTCTGCTGTATTCAGCCAGTACGAGTCATTAGCAGAGAGTTTGAAAAGAGGCNAGATAAAGGGGTATAAAGCAGTCAAAGCAGAAAGCTGGTGATGATGGACTGCGTGTGGTGGGCACATCCCAGAATGAGTGTTTGAGGTTCTTCAGAATCACTGTGTTTTTACACTGCAAATGTCTGATATTTCTTTCTGTTAGGTCGGAGTAATGAACATCTAGAGTAAAATCTTTTAGGGAAACACAAGAAGTGTTCAAAATTCATATAATTCTTGATAAAACTGGAATTTGTATTACCTCTTTGCTTAATTTTTAGAACTCCTTGTTGAAATGAATTGCTACGCTTCTACAGAAATACAGTTCACTTTTGTCTTCCACATTATATTCTCCTGCTACAATGCTGCATTTGTTATTTACCAGTGTAAGAATACTGGCAATTTCAGTTAGCCACAGAAGAAACAAGACTACTTTAAAAATGCNCAGAGGTCTGGGCAGAAGACAAGGACTTATCTAGACTCCCACATCCATTTGTAGCATGTATAAACTTTTTTTTTCTTTTTTTTTTTTTTTTTTTTTTAGATCAAAAAACAGTCAGTGCTTTTTGATTCAATCCAACATTCATTGTATTATTCATCTTAATGCTTTTCTAGTAGGGCATCACTGATGTAACTTTTTGCACTTTGAGGAGATTTTTAGCTACTAGATATATATTAGAATAAAACTTATGTATGTATTTTTTAATCTGTTTCTTTCATGATAAGATGTTCAGGCTGCTGTACTTAAAGTGATTTGGAATAATTAAAAACCACGGCTTCAAAATGTCACAGTTGATGACAATAATATAGATAATTGCTTGCTGTTTAAATATAATTGATCAGCTTTTCCATGTTGAAGATGGGGATGCTTTCCAATGACACTGTTCAAGAGTTCCAGGTAGCCTCCACTCTGATTCCAACAAAAAAATTACCATTTTATGCATTAGATAGAAGATCTACTTCAGGAACACCAAAATTATCATATTCTCTAGGAGTAAAAAATACAGTGTGCAAAACCCTGTGCAGCACTTCACCTAATGAAGTGTCTATTTTATTCAGTCTACCTTTTTGCTTCTGTAAGTCTGATCACATATACTTTGACCAAAACACATGTTTTGATGAAAATATATATTTCAGGAAGGATACAGATTTGATTACAGCATACTTGAGTGTCAGATGCTGCACAAGATTCCTATTATAATATCTGTAGTTCCACAAGTATTGAATGAAAATACTAAACTGTTGAATTGCTGCTTAGCTTTTCTAGCTGAAAGCTTTAGTGAGTGGGTTGTTGTGTTATTTCTATATATGCTGGGAATAAACTTCCTTTCCTCCTCCCCTCCACTGAGAAGCAATGAAAGCAATTATGGGTATAGTAGACCTGAATCACAACATTTTAATTGAATTTGAATCAGCTGGGTTGGTTTGCTGACTTGTTTGTTGATTTGTTTCCTCTGAACTGCTATGATTCCTTAAAGGAATATATATGTACATGGACTGGAGTTTTTGACTGACATCCAGAATTACGATTGCCAGTTAAACTTTTGGATGAACCACTTTGTCATATTTTAGGACAACAGCTCAAAAGTGGGATGACTAGCAGAGGGGAACAAATCATAGAGCCCCACAGAGACTCAGGTAAACTCCATACAGTCCAGAATCATGCTTACACAGGTGGTGCTGCTTGGGAATGGGAAAATCTTCACTTTGATCCAAAAATACTTGTCCTGGCATTCCTAAACATTGTGACTGCGTATAAACGGTAATCCCAATGGAAAACGAAAATGGAATTTAAAATGTTGGATTTTCTTAAAGAACAGGAAGTATTACTTTTAATCTGCTTTGAATTTTTTGAGGTTTGGTTTATTTGGGGGTTTTTCTTGTCAGTTGTTAGACTTTCTGGATAATTTAGGGCATTAGTATCCCAAGAAAGTCAGAAATGAGAACAAGAAAATCCTGGCACCATGTTAATTATACATAAAATTTACATAGTTTTGTACCTACAAAAGGGATAAACGTGTTTTATAGCTATTTGAAAAATGTTAGCTGATGAGAAACTTTCAGATTAAATGTAGCACTTAGATAATTTATTTTAATGATGGGATGGCTGTACGTTAGAAAAAGTGAGTGGGATTGGAGTAGTTGTTGAGGAAATGTGGCCACATCACGTGAAATACAAGGACTTGGTAAGCCTAGGATTACTTTTGCCTGGGAGAAGAACTTTCTTGCATGGGAAGCAGACATAATTTGCAGTGGCAGCTGCAATGCAGCACTGCTGGCGGGGGTCCCCGTGCGAGGGCTGCCCCGCTGATGCAGCGCGTGTCCAGCTCCCGGCTGCGCCTCTCCTCCGGCATTGCTGCGGGACTCTGCCTGCTGCCAAGGTCCCTATTGTCCAGCTCAGTGCAGGAGGGAAATACAGCAAAGGCTGAAGGCATAGAAGTTATGGTGGAAGGAGACCTACCTGTCCCCCTGGTAACAAGCACCCCTGGTCAGTAATGGTTTGGTACTTGTTTGCCTCATGAGAAGTGTTGATGGTAACTGCTCTCTGCATTCAAAAGAAGGACACTCAAATGGGAGGAAGTAATGGAAGTTTGTGCTTTCTTGGAAGTCAGATGATTTTTATTTTGTCTCTGTGCTCAGGTTTAAAATACTTTTAAGTTTATTTAATGACGTGATTATGGAATTTCCTTAATATTTATTCCCCATCATAACAAAGTTATTGCCCATCTGTACTCCATCTTTAGTCATGTGTAGTGACAGCTCCACTCCACAGAGTATTGATGGAGGTGATTGTTATGGGCAATTTTCCAAAACTGCAAACTCAGAATGAATAAATAGACCAGGAAAGAGCTGCAATCTGAAAGTTTTATCTTGAAACTACTCTGAATTCTAGCAAAACAATTCTTTACATGGCTTTCTTCAATTTCTGGTGAAAAAGCTATGTAGCATTTGTGTATAGCTTAGTTGAATGTGTAGTGTACTCTAATTATGTTTGTACTATTATTTGTGCTCTATCACTTATACAACCTTTCTGAGGGGACTAGAGCAAAAGCAAGTAGACTTCTAACCACCTAGTGTGGAAGAGGAAAAAGGCAATCCTTCCCCAGATGCACAACCCAGGGAGCTTTTTTCCTCTCCTGTTGCTTGTGCATGTCTTGCTTTTCCATTTCACAGCTGTACATATCAGTATTGGCCATGTACCTTACACTTCCAAGCATAGCCTGGACACAAGATGCAACTTTTTGTTTCATGTGACCAGTAATTGTTCTTCGTGACTGATATACAAGATGGACATGGGACATTCCTAGTCTTCATAAATTCTCTTTTAAAATATGTTTGTGTTGTCTGACTTAAGGTAATCTGTTTGCTGGTTGCTTATGTTGGATTGTGCCATTGCTAAGGCATTGAGTCTTGTTGCATGATGACATTATTTAGTATAGTCTCCTCTTTTATTACTTATGTTATAGCAAAGTTAAATCCCTCTGTTTTTCTTGAAGTAAAAGAAAAATTATTTGAATTATTGTGTTACTGAATAAGATGTCGCTATGTTAAAGGGTTAAACTCTGGTGTGGCTGAAAGTGGAGGAATTTTCTTAATTAGGAGCTACTTTAAATATGTTCTCACAGGGATTATCAGCATTTCAATGGGGCAGTTTTTTCAGTTCGATTCCCAATACCTGGATTAGTATATCTGCCTGAAGTTTTTGTGACTTAGTTCCTGTCACAGTGTCTCTAAAATACAGTATTTGGTTCATGTGACTCACTACCTTTGAATAATTCATTTCTTAATTGTTTACATATATTCTTCCAGTAATTAAAAAAGATTTTTTTCCCCAACTTTGGTAAATTCATTAGCTTGCTTTTTTTATCCAGTGAAAAACCAGGCAAGTTAATCTATGTATGAAGGTTTGTTTTTTTTTTAACCTCAGCTAGGAAAGAGAAGGAAGAGGTGATGTAATTCATGGTGCCTTAGTTTCCAAACAGGAAACAAGTAGATGGAGCTGTTGACATATAATGATTCAGAATGTAGGTGCTTGGCTGTACCTGCTAAGTCTGTATGTATGTGAAATAAAATGTGCTCTCCATGAGGGCTGGGCAGGATTTCTCCTGTGAGCTGCTCCCAATATGAAGGTTACCATGTGTCATCCTGCACAGTAGGAGCTGCTTGTGAAAAAACTGTGCTTAACTGTGGATAATGTTTGGATTGGCACGGCTGTGGGTGGTAGAATCAGGGACCCTGGTACCTACTGAAAAAAGGAGCTATAAAAAAACCCTGTCAGCTGAGGTAATGTAGACAAGTCACGTAACATGTAAAGGAACTTACTGAACTGTGAAGACTGACATTTGCATCATAAAATCAGGCTTTGTTTAACTAAGTTAATGCATTTTAAGCTTCTTCTGTCTTTTGGTGTAGTAGAAAATTATTAAAATATTAAAATTAAAAATAGGAGTGATGAATGGATAAAATTAAAACCAGAATGGATTCCATTTTTAGACCAGATCAGGTTTAATTCAGTGGATATGTTAATTTTTCATTTTGTCATTGTTGAAAGCAATGAAAGGTTTTCATGAACACTGTGTTTATGCATGGCAAAAGTTTGACCTTCACATGCAAGTAATTTGAATTGTGCATTTAATATAAAGCAATTCTGAGATCCTGAATGAAGGGAGTGTCCCTTTCTTCCCGCCTCCTTTCCTTCTACAAAACTAAGGGACTTTTCCTCCCACCTTTTCAAGTTAGTGGTTTTTATTGTTGCTATGAAATTACCAGATAGTTTGGGAGATGAGAACAATACCAAATTCTCTTTGCGTTTTCTCCTCTCCCACCAGTTCCTCTATCTCAGCAGTGCCATTTCACCACTCTATTTATATTCCCTAAATTTCTGCTGTGATGTAGCCCTTTTTTGCATGAGAAATTGTGTGGATATTTTTTTTCACTTGGGCAAAAATTTTTCCAAACTCGATTAAGCTTTTGATTCATTTGGTGATTTTTCCAAGTGTCTCTTTTTCACTGTCATAACATCTCTCAGGTGAAGAGAAAATGAGGTTCAATTCTCAAAGTAACCAGTATTTAGTTTATTGATTTCTGTTTACTCAGACAGCACTTACCTGTAACTTACTCGATACCTATCTCTGCATTCATGGTCTCTTTGATATATCCCAGTCCCTCCTTTTCTCTATTCTTTACTGTCTTTTTATGCATGCAAAATTGCTTGTTTTGGATACACAGTAACACCATTTTTAAATACCTCCCCAGAGAAATTTTCTATTGCCCCAGGTTCATACTTTTTTACATTAATCTATATTAGTAATTTTGTTCATAGTGGTAACAAGCAGGTAGAAGCTTCCAAGCAGGGGCACTGTTTAGGAAACTCCAGAAAATAACTGAAGAGGCATCTTGTGGGATGTATGAAATGACCAAACGGAACACGTCTTATTTTCTACTTAAAAATAGAATTTTGTGGCTGTCTCCATTAAAAATCAGAAGTTTTCTCTTCTTCAAGCTTGGTTAAAAAAAACCTGCTGATCAAATTATCAAAATGTCCAAATCATCATGCTGGCTGATAGTGATTGTGGAACACTTAGAATACAGCCTGAAATGTTCTTAAACTTTCTCTGCTAGGGGTTGCTAAAGTTTAGAGGCATAGCTTGACACTACAGTTTTCTGGTGACCCCATTAGTATAATTTCTTCCTCCTGTTCTGTCGTACAGTGGGTTTGTTACAAGTGGTAAGTTTTGATAATTGTGGTGTGTGTTTTACATTATTAAAAAAGTAAGTAGTATTTGCTTAGCTCAAATGTAGAAACACACTTCTTAAAGCATTTTTTTGTGTGTGGTGGCTTGTGAGTTTTTAATTTTAATGATTATAAACACAAAACTTCTGGGTACCAGAGTAAAAACCATTGTGATAGAATTGTAATGTGAGTTACCTCTGAGACTGCAGGACCAGAAGTACTCTACACTCATGTAATCACTGGTGAATTTTTGGTAGGCAAATTGCAGTTGCAGTGCTTAAATTGGTTTAGGGCACTAGGGAAGACATCTTAAGCATTTTAATAAATAGAAAGGGTTTTAATTCTGTTTTATACCTATACCAAAAGATAAATTTCCCAGTGAAATTACTTTCTTTTATGAAGTGGAGAACACCATGTTCATCTTTGCATGGCTTCCTGAAATTTAATTTAACCTTCCATCTGCCTTGCATAGCAGCCCACCAAATTGTGCTTTGCCCAGATTACAAAAGCAAGTAAGTTACTTTAGCAAGATAAATATCTGAGAGAGTATTAGCTATATTTTTCTCATCTTTTTTTATTTAACCTAGGATTTCCTACCAAACTGTAGTTTTAGGGCAAAATCAGCATCTAATACTCATTTTCCATACTACTTTTAAATATTTTGCATCTTTCTAGCGACTCCTCACTCTTTTATCTTTCTAGTTATTTTTCCCCAGCAGCTTCCTTTCCTCCCCAGCAGGTGCCAACTTGGCACCGTGCAGGCTTCCTCTGAACTCGGTGCTGTGGCTGTTTCCAAGGCTGTTTAACAGGGAGCTCTTATGTGAGCAAGTGCAGCTGGAATTTTGCTCTTCCTCCTGCTCTCCTCGGCGCTCCCCCCGCTTTCCCCCGGCTGGCTCGGCAGCAGCAGTGCCCTTGCAGCCTGGTGAGGCGGGGAGTGAGAGCACTTTGTCACCTGCCAGGAGCCAGCCTCGCGCCCGGCTGGGCAGCCCGCCACGGGAGCCTGGAGAGACGCTCCCTTCAATTAGGAGAACACGCAGCACAGGGCTGGGGCTGCACAGAGCTGCCGTGCGTCTCCTCTAGTTGAAATGGCACACGGAACAGACACCAGTCTGCCCCCTCCTTTGGGTTTCCTTCTGCACCAGCTTCATAATGAAATCCAGAGTGTCTCATGAGCTGCACAGGGACATTATTTCTGCCTTTCTTGCTTTAAAAGCAATAAACTTCTGCCGTAGCTGATGGGACAACTGAGATAATGAATCTATTCAAGAAGAAATAACAACAATGATCTTGGAGCAGATTACTGCTTTGGTGTTAAAATGGAGTAAAATGGCACCTGTTGTTAATTTTATTGTTCTCTTATTGTATCTCAGCTATTAAAAAAAATGGCTCTGTGAAGTTTATCTTACTAGGGAAATAAGGTGTTCAAGCAAAAGAAAAGTAACAAAAGAGGGATATATTATCACTTGCTGCCAATTTTGTCTATTTAGAGCAAAGTTGTGTTGTGTCTCAATCATTATCTAAGTATCTGTACAGCAGATAAGTAAATTTTTGTTAGAAAAGTGTAAGTCTTAGTTTTAACATAATTAATATTAGTATGAGTTAAGGATTAGCATTAATGCATGTTTCAGTATTGCATTTTGGAGACTGTAAAAAGTCACAGGGGTGCAAATTACTTACTCAAGGTTTTATAATAAATCAGTGGTAGAAAAAGAACAGGCAAGCATCCAGGCATTGTTAGTGTTTCTGTACAGAGAGGCTGGAGAATGTCTGGAAAGTGAATCCTTAAAGCAGCTTCTCTTTTTTCTTGCACAGTAATTAGGGGAGGGAGGCTGGGGAGAAAAAGACAGGATTAGTAACTTCAGAACTTAGACTGCACAGATACCAGTGCTCAGTTTGCATAGGTGTAACATGAGGAACCAGTGCATTCTCAGGGAGAAAATCTGCAGTGTTACGAGAAGCACCAATATCAACAAAAGTGTAGGTTAAAATGCAGCTTATATTTATTGTGTGTGTCTGTGTATAATCAAACATATGTGCTGTTGTCAGTGATGGAGAAGGAATAGGTTATGCAGAACCTCAGTACAGCATCAACTGCTGTCTGAAAGTGGTTGTGCTGGAGATGTCTAGCCTAGACTTAGCCTCCCGGAGTGGCAATGAGTGTCAGAAATCCATAGTTGTATCCTGTTGAAAAAAAAAAAATATAACTGTACCCTCAAAACAAGTAACATACTGATGCAGTCAGTCTGCCAGCTGAAGCATTCTGCTTTAGACATGTTCACACCTTCCTAGGGAACAGCATCACTGTAATACTTATTGTTGCTTCCTTGGCTGTACATGAAAATTTGATCCTCTGAATTTTTAAATGGTCAGTGTGCAGGGAATCATATAGAGGGAAACTGTTCCAGGCTTGCCAGTTTACACCCTCAGACTGCATCCCCCTCACCACTCTATCACGGCTCTCTTTAATTTTGTTCTCTGCACCTGATTAAGTAGAGAATTTACAATGTTATATTTTATCCATTGTGTTATCTGGGCTGCCTGTTTGCAAAGTTACTTAAGGGTTTGCATTGTGCTGTTCTGCTTTAACTGTGTGGTATTTCAGAGAAATTGTTTAGCTTAAAATAGGAAGGGATTAAGATTGGAACATTTGATTAAGAAGGGCAATGGTGTCCTGAGGTGCACTAAAGGAGCATTGCCAGCAGGTTGAGGCAGGTGATCCTGCCCCTCTACTCAGCCCTGGTGAAGCACATCTGGAGTGCTGTGTCCTGTTTTGGGGTCCTCAGGACAGGAGAGACTTGGAGCTCCTGGAACACGTTCAGTGGAGGGCTACAAGGATGATTAAGGGACTGGAGCATCTTTCTTACATGGAAAGGTTGGGAGAGCTGTGCCCCTTCAGTCTCAAGAGAAAAAGACTGATTGGAGACCTCATCAACACCTATCAGTATATGAAGGGTGGGTTTCAAGAAGTTGGATCCATATATATATTTTCTGTGTATAAGTCTGTCTGCAGAGATCTGAAATTACTTCTTTGCCTGCTTTTGGATCAAAAGGATTGAATATGAGCAGTGCTGACCAAACCAGTGCCAAACTAGGATCACTTCCACACTTACTAGGCTTCTTTTACACACTCAGGATGTGGTGACTCTAAATGCCTGAGTCTACAACTTCAAATCAAACTACGCTGCTCATCAGAAATTTGAACTCATTCTCTAATGCTAGGTTGTATTAAAAATTGTGGGGGGTATGTGTGGAGGTTGTTAATTGAATTTTGATATTTAGATTTCTGTGTAGATGTACCTATTCTCATTACTGCTATTCTGCTTGTCTGCATGTGTCTGGGAATACACTTGAAAATATTTTTTGTCATAGGTTCAACAATCAAAATACCAGATTCAGGAATAACTCAAAAATATCTGCCCACTAATAGGTACATTATAAGACATGTGTATATCTGTTTAATTTATCTACTGTGAAAGAATAATTGCATAGATTTTCAGCAATTTTACAGTCATCATGAAGCACATATGAGTCATGCTCCAACCCATGAGGGAATAGAGAGAGGATATATAAGGTACTATTATGCTATCATATGCTGGTGTTTCTGCCAGGCTTTATACCAGATGCACTGTTTGGTTAAATTCTCATCCTCTATTGGAGTAGCTGTAGCAAAAAAAAATCTGTTTTTGCAGCTCTCCTGGAATTTTCTGAGAGCCAGAAAATGCTACACTCCTTTATCACTGCTGCCAAAGAAAGAATAGATGTCACTGATCTTGATAGTGGGCATCACTTACTTGAAAAGTTAACAGGTTTTCCCAGTTCTTTCAACACCTGTCAGGAAGATTGCCTAAATCAATTCATAATGGACAGAACCTGACCAACAAGTTAAAATTATAGCTTATTAGATTGTTCTTGCTGTGTTTCCTTTTTCTCTTTTATATATTTCTCTGCTTTCCTTCCTGAAATTCATTACCACCAGCAGCAAATGGTTTGAATGAAAGGACAGTTCACTCTGATTCTAGATAGTTGTGTATATCTGTTTTCCATTTCACAAAACAAAATAAATAATAAAAAATACATTTTAATGTGTTTGCAATAGATTGCAACTCCACTGTGAGAGTCAACCTTGTTTCTTAGCAGAAATCTAACCTATTCTCCTGATAGACGTCGTGGAAGTAGATAGTATTGNAGATGTTTTGTGCCTTAGGGAAAGGAGTATGGGGTGGCAGTTGCTACGGAAACTGGTTTGAAAGAATGTTATCAGGAATCCATGAATCTGTTTCTAAGACAGCTGTCAATGTGGACATAAATTAGACCTATCCTCATTAGTTAGGTGCTTTCTTTCAGGGGGTGGTGGTTGTTAATCTGATATTTTCCATATGTGAGAGATTTTCTTGTGCAGTTCTTGTTATTTACAGGAACCAAATAGCTGTTAATGGGGGCAATGCTTTGATTAATTTCTTCTTCTTATATATTCTAATGCTAAGTAAAGTTTTTGGTGGATTTTTTTTTTTTTTTCAAGATGTTATTA
>VZUA01060466.1:0-25363 GCA_013401035.1 Horornis vulcanius | reverse complement strand
CCTGCCTATCTGCACCATGTATTCAACTCCCAGTGACCACTACAGATGGTGGCAGAGAATTAAAGTTCTCATCAAGTAGAATGGAAACAGCATGAAGGCTTCTTCTCATGCTTAAGAACTACCAGTTGTACAGTTAAGTGTAGTTAGCCAGTAGTAGTTAAGTGCTACTTAGCACTTAAGTAGCCTTCAAGTACAAAAAATGTATGAAACATTTAGAAGACATCAAAACCAGAAACCTTTGGGAACAGAGTACAGAAAAGGCAAAAGGTTAGATTAAGGAGAGGTTAACAGAAAAAACAAATATAATACCCTAAATTCAATGTTTAGCTGTGGTACCACACCTCAAAGTGATAAGAGGGGAACACAGTTTGGAGGAAGGCGACAAGAATAAGCAAATCCTTTTAATGCCATCCCATAATGTAGCAGTAGATGACAACTTCTCAGCCTAGAAAAAAGACTATGAGGAGAAAGGTGGAACTCAGTATGATAGAAGGGGAAAAATTCCTAGGTGACATGGAAAAAGAGCAAATACAATATTAATTTTAATGTTCTGTTAAAAGAGGAGTTGAGGAATAATCAAACACCTTGAGCAGAATTTTGGCTTAAACACACACTTACTCTTCATAACAGTTATTCTTCACAAAACCTACAAACATGGATTTTTTTTTGCCACAAAATGTCACAATATTAAAAGCCTAAGTTCAAAAAGGCAGGAGACAAGTTCTGCTTGAGAAAAATCCATCAAGACAAGTTTATCTGATTTTAAAATTCTGAACTACCAACAGTTGAAAGCTGGGAAAGTATTCTGGAGAAAGTTACACAACTGCCACACATTTCTCTTCCTCCAAAGGACACGGCACTGGCCAGAGTGACAGGGCAGCAGGCAAGTGGGATTCAGTCAGGCACATTGGGTTCACAGCCTCATCCTTGTGTGTGTCCCAGAGGGCACTAACTGTGCCCATCTCAGGGCAAGCAGCATCCCAAAGGTTTGTGGTGACCATTCCCAGCAGCTCTGGGCTCAGCCAAGAACATGCAGCAACAAAAGCACCTGGTTCTGCTGATAGCTGCTGACACAGCAGAAGGGACTCAGGCCCTTCCTCTCATCCAAGGCTCCAAGCAGCTCAAGTCCCTCAAGATCCTATAGCTCCAGTCCCATCCAGAGTGATAAAGCTCACCTATCTGTCAGTATTTCAACTAGTCTGCTCACAACTTCCCTCTTCTTTCCAACAGTTATTCCTCTTCTTATCAGCCACGAACCAAAGGCTCCCTGAGTCAGAGCACCAACCACAAGATCCATAACAAAAAGCTTTCTCAATACTGGGAAACCCAGCAGCCCTACTGAAGCTTTGAGCAGCACATCACTCCTCCAAAGATCTGAAAGGGAAGGGCACAACCTATCTGCTGAGCTCTCCTGGGAACTTGGGATAAGCCATTTAACACCCAGCTTTACCAGTCATTTCAGCCACAGAGCAAAAGACGATGGTCCCTTTGTGAGGATGAAGTGTCTTACATGTGCCCAAAGATTTCACACTCTCAGCTGTACTTCCAGAATGGAAGTAGAGAAATTTAAATCACCCACTGCAGCTCTTCCTTAGGTTTCTGTTTCACTAGAAAAAGCAAATATTTTCTGGGGGTTTTATTAAACACTCAAGGTGAGGCTGGTGCTCTGGCATCTTCAGTGAGACACACAGGACCTTCCAGAGATGGATCAGCTTGCTACTTGGAACTGTGCTGTGAAGGTCTAGGCAGGGGGGAACAGCACAGAAAACTTCATTTTGGAAGCTGGGATAGGCTGCAAAGAGAAGGGAGAGTTGGTTCCCTCCCTCACTCTGTCAGTGACTTGCTGTGTCCTTGGGCAAGACACCTCTCCCTCCCCCTCCACCCTCACCCTACTGCAGGCAGCAAGGTCTGCAGGGCAGGGATTGCTCCTCACCATGTAAAAAGCCCTGCACTTAATGGGCCTCCTTTGTCTCAGGCCTGCAGGCAGCAGAGTAATAAAAGCAATTACATATTGAGTCCTAATCCTGGGTGAACCAGTGACTCAGGTTAGTCATTTGCCCTCCTTGCCTCAGTTTCCCCCTCTGGAACAGTGTGGATGTTATTAGTGCCCAGCACCCCTGTTAGATAGGAGAGCTTGTATTTAATTGGACTCAAAGCTAAATAGTTGATGGAGGAGAGAGAGATCCAGACTGGTTCTTCTTCTCCAAAAGAAGATTGCAGCTTTGGCAACACAGATGACAGTTATGTCTCATCTCCTGCAGGCTATTCACTCAACCAGGACCTATTTAACGGACTTTTGGTACACGTCTTCCCTTGAGGCTAATTCCATACGGGAAGAGCCAGAATTCTGACATACTGGACCAGGAAGAGTCTTTTACCTGCTCAATAATTTTGCATTTCATCAAAAAACAATCCTCCTGCCCCAGAATACCCTAGTGAGACCTGAAGACTTCTCAAAAATGTAGAAATATCACTCAATTGTTTCATTCCTCATGGAGATTATAATCAGACACACTCCCTAACCAGCAAATGATGAGAAGACAGCTGTGATGAAAACAGTCTCCTACACCAGCTCAGCCATACAGACAGCAGAACAATAGTGTTTCAGCTTTCACTTAAAAACTATTTCTCTAATCCCAGGCCACTTAAGCTAATGGGGAAAGATGGCCAAATGAGCAGTCAACGTTAACAAGACAGCACAGCCTGGAAATGCTGAAGGTGCTGCCTGGGATGCAATTAAACCAAAATAATAAAATAAGCGCCCCATTAAAATGCAAGATATCCTTAAGGTATTCCAAGATCCTTTTCATTCCTTTCAGTCCAGGGACCATCTGTCTAAATGTTATCAGCAGAGCAGCCATTCCACTGCATTTATACACTCACATGCCACAGCCGAATGCCGTGTCCCCATTTGCTCTTTAAATAACTATTAATCTCCTTGCACTTATCCTCATGCTGACACAAGCAGCTGTTGGACTCCCCTTCGAGTCCCGCCAGCCTTCCAGCTTCCCTGGCCCCTGGGTCCCCTCCCCAGGCAGGTGCTCCATGCCGGTGACAAAGCCACCGGGTTTGCACACACGAGCACCAAGCCCGGTCTCGCTGCTATGCCCCAAGGCAGGCGCGGAGCTGTTTGCGCTCAGGGGGTCAACACCTGAACCGCTTGCAAGGTTTTGGAGGAATCTGATAAGGCTTCGGGAGGCACACGCCTTCTGACAACAGGACAATTAGAGGGGCAGCCGGCCCGGGGAAGGCACACGCAGGAATTCACCCTCCTGGCCCCAGCAGCGCTGGGAATGGGAGAACAAAGAGGCTGCAGACTGTCTGCAAGGTATTGCCCCTCCGGAGAGGGCTGCAGGGCGTGTGTTTGCACACACACCGCTTCCTTTCACCATTCACAGAAAGGAACACAACAGCATTTAATCCAGAAATTAATTTTTGGCAGGCTGGGAGCCCAGAATTTAACATGCACTCGTATTTTGTTGTGGGGTCATTTTTAAATGACTGAAACGTAGCCCGACCACTGATTCCTGATATAAAGAGAAAGCTATTTGGTGGAAAGAAATGAACTGCATATAAAGCTGAAAGAACAGATTATCTAATTTTCAGCGCCTTTGTTTGCTATTTTGTTCCATCCACCAAGTTTCTGAAACTATTAGTATCACTGAACCATTACAAAAATCTTCAGGCAAGCCTAACTGCAAATAATTAGAGAGCTACAACTAGATCTTAGACTATGTATTTCAGAACATCATTTCAATAATGCATCTTGAACTATCAGTTTCGCTTCCTATATTCCATCAGCTTCACTTTCAGGTTCTCATGCTAACTCATGCTCGAGGATTAGGAGATACTGGAGGGGTTGCTGACTTAATACCAGACTGGAAACTGAAGATGGTTTGAGCAGGGTTCTGCTGCGGGGAGGGTGGGTGGGGGACAGGGCACGGCAGAGCCGGTAGCCAGCGGCTCCGGGGCACTTGCCACCAGAGGGCAATGCAAATGCGGCAAGGCAGGGAAGATGCCCCAGCCCACCCAAACCGGGGCCCTTCTCACCCTGCCTCGCAGCAAGAACCCAGCCCGGGCTCTCCGGCTTAAAGCCCATTGCGTTAATTAATGAGGTTATGAGAAAGCGTTGCAGAAAGACCCTCCGTTGGAAAGGAAGTAACTAATGCAAGTCATGAAAAGCTCTGAAGGGGACTTCCACACCAAAAATCCCCTAAAATACACAGCACCAGCTATTAACTATCCAGTTAGCAGCATTTCAGAGAGTTTTGAGAGTTTCTCCTCTTGAGAAAATCGACGAAAAGTTACCATCTTTGGGTGTAGAACACCTAGATGCCTCCACCCCATCAAAACCCTTATTCCAAATACCAAAAGAACAAGCACTACCATACACACCTACTGACTGCATTTTAATTTTCACCACTGGATCTATGCAGCAGTGTCCAGCTACTCAAAAGCCTTGCAAAACACCTGGTGCTTATTCTCTAGAGATATGAGATGATGAAACAAATAAACTACCATGGTTATTGGCAACAAGAAGACTCACACAGCACTTCGGAAATTCTGTGCTTTGTCCTTCACTGCAACCACAGCGATGCACTGGGGCTAACTCTTCGTAGGACTAGTAAGCAACTTACAGCAATATTTCAGGGCTGGCCCAGGGAAATATTCAGATTCCTTTTGGAGAACAGCTATCATAAAAGCAGCAGGATAAGCATTTCCTACCCAAATCGGATGACAGACACCTCAAGTATACAGAGAAATATTTAAATCCACCTAAGTTTTCAAACCTTCCTAGCAAAGGATTTTAGTAGGTAGAAGTAAGTCCCTTAAGGTCAACAGAAGGGCTTCTATCAGAATTATTAACCAAGATATTGCTGACTGCCAGTTGCTCAGATGGCAGCCGATACAACGCCCCATGTCAGCGCTCTGCTTGTGCCATGACAGAGCAGTGCCAAGAAATAAAAGGCTCCACTCACAGCCCTCAGCTAAGATCAGGGCTGAAGCAGAGATAGCTCAGCTCACTCATCACAATGAAAGCTGTGATTTGGTTTGCCTTTCTAGTCTGTTTCCTCATATAAAAAGCTCAAGCAAACAAACAAAGAACCCTCAAAACAAATTAAAAAAAAAATGCAAAAGACTGAAAAAAATTGTTCATGAGGAATAAACTCAGTTTGGGCACTGCCCTGGTTCCCTCCAAGTGATGAGGGGAAGATGTGCACAGCTCATTTCTACACCAGCTTGGCCACACTCCCTCCAGCTCCAGTTCTAAAATGGAAACAAATCCTGTGGGTCTGTTTTGCAGAGGCTTTTCCACAGAGCAACTGTGCAGCTGAAAACACCAAGAGCTTGGAAACCCTCAGATAAAATGATAATGTGCACCATATACTCAATGTGAAAAGCAAGGGAACAAATAACTTCGGTTGAACCAAAGATATCAACAGTTACCAAGACTGATTTGTCCTAGTATAGTGCCTGAAAACCTATCTGATTTGAGTAATCCAACTGTTGGGTCATCACTTTTTCCAGGAAGAGAGGAGGCTATTTCCCATCCCAGTGGTATAACAGGTTTCCAGTGCAATGGAGGGCATTGCATTAAAAGAAGCCCTGGAGTCAATCACTCCCATCCTGGATATCTGACCTGCTGCAGCACAATCAAACAGCCTCTCCTCAGCTCATTCCCGCCTGTAAGCAGGGAGCACAAATATTTCTGCACATTTTCTCCTGCACTATTGAGAAGGGAATTTTTTTGAGATCTACAGGGCTGCGCAGTATGTACAACCCACTGTAATTTTTAGAAACTAAATGCAAGAGTAATAAATAAAAAAATTGTTTTTCCAAGAAGAACAAAACACAATCCTCCTGCACAGGTGTTTAATGTTAAGCAGTTAGATAACCTCAGAAGTTGCCTGGACAGCTTCCAACAGCACCTAAATACATATGGAAAGCCCAAGGAAGACACTATTTCAATGAGCTGGGGAGGAGAAAAAAGCCAAACCAAACCCAACCCCCAAAACTACTTTCTTCCCCTCAAAAACTCCACCATTAAATGATCAACTCAAATCATACCACTATCTTTCAAGCTTAAAAACTTGACTGCTCTGCCCACTTTACCAGAGCATCCCTTTTGTCTCAGCCATCCCAAACAACCCTATGGCCCATCTGGAGAACAACACACGGCAGAAGCTGAACAGGAAAAATCAGTGCACATCAGTAATCTGCAAACATGCACAGAATCACACGTGAAAAACAACCTGGCTTGAATACTGGAGAAAGCAGAAGAGTCTGTGCCATTTTCACCGGGATGAGCTATTCCAGCAGGCCACATCTACACCCTTTGGGTTCAAAGAAGCAGCACAATTTTAAGGGCCATACCCTGAAAGGCTGCAGGTCACATTTCACTGAGGCACAGTACTGTTGAACACAGCAGAACTTCAAGTTAAAGACCACATATGCAAGTATTTCTGGTCTCAGAGAATGAGAAATTAATGAAAAGCAACGTGAGAGAGTTTCTGTCCACTCACAAGGACTCTAAGCTTTGGAGTTGTCTTGTTCTCCCCAGCTGTAATATTTTTCTGTTTAAGCTAAACTTTGAGTTTTGCCCCTTGGTTCATTCATTTAACTCAGCAAGAAGTGTTTTTCAGCCAGGAGCAGAGTGTCTTTTAAAACAAGCACAGCCCAAAGCAGGAATGCCTGTAATTCCTGACTCCTACCACCTGCCACAGGTTCACGTAAAAGGCCCTGTCTAATTCAAGGATTATCAGAATGACAGTGCATCCCACTTCACAAATATTAAGGCTGAACACTCTAAACTGTTTAAGTACTTCTAAATAATTTCTAGTGCATATAAAAATATCCCTGACTTCCCCAGAGCAGCATTTTAGGCCCTTAAAAAAAAAAAAAATCTAAATTGGGCTCTTGAAAAAAGTTCTACTTGCATAGAAAGCAACAGGTTTCTGAAAGTCAGACCATTTTTGGGTTTTTAGACTGTAAAGCTTTCGTAAGATAAAAAAAAAATCCCTTTCATAAACATAAACCACTTTCATTAGCGTATCTCAGCTATGCTCAGTTATTTTGAAAATTCCGACAGTTTAGAACAGCAAAGTCCAAGATCCACCACCACTGCACACAGTCATTTCTTGACCCTGAGCTTGTGCTCAGCTTTCGACATGAAATTTGGAAACATATAAACGAAAGAGAGAGGAAGGCCTTAAAAAAAGAAGGAAATCATACAATAACATCTCTATGAAATGCATGACAAGTCATTCGAACTCCATGATCTTAAAAGAAATTGATTAGTAACCCGAACACTCAGCTCCCTAAAAGTGAAAGAGAGGCCAAGAGTTTCCTACATTCTCCTCTTACCAGCTGGACAACACAATGTCAACAAAGATCTGAAGAGCCATAAAGAACAGACAAATAGGAAAAACACCCCCCCACACTCCCCGGAGATGTAAACATAACTGAAGACAAAGACCTGTATCAGAAAAACCACAAAAAGACTGCAAGATCTCAGCTAGGCTTCTTTTTTTGCCTGATTTCAGTGGCTGAGAACAACTGTAAGATCCCAGCTCAGCCAGCTGCCCAGAAATCCTGTGTGCTGAGTTTGTTTAACAATGCTGAAAAGTTGGATAAAAAAATAAAAACAGAACCTTAAACATTAAGGAGAACCAATTAAAATACAAATGGGGAGGTGGGGAGGAGAAGCAGGGGCTGGATAGGAAAACTCCAGTAGTTGATTAAAGCTGCCTTGTTTCTTAAACTCTTTACTGGATGGTAACCATTGATGTTATCAGTCATTTCAGACATGCAGCATTTTATTGTGTTGAGAGGGCAGCTTAGGCTGGACAGGATATCTGTGTCATCCACAGTGAAAGGCTGCAGGCACAGTAACCACCAAAGTATGGCCAAAGGGCACAAGGACAGTGAATAACCAGGGTCAGAAGTGAATCAGGAATTGAAGTTAGCTCCCAAATTCATCACTAGGCTCAATAAAATCCAAATGCATCATCTTTTAGACACAAAAGCAAAATACTCCAGCTAGGTAGCATTTTAGTCAGAACAAGAAATTCAGATGATCTGCAAGTTAAATAAGTCAAGCAGTTAAACACATGGAAAAAAAAAAGAAAAGAAAAAAAAGCCACACACATAAACCCCCCACACCCACTCTTTGAAGCGTGGTGCAACTATGGAATATAAGAATTCATAAGAAGAGTTATAGGAGGGCAAAGGGCAGATTAAAACAAGTTAGAGCAAGCAGAGGAAAAGGGTTACACGGCAGCATCAGAGTCCTTATAGATTAAAAGGAAGATCTGCTGGATTTTCTAACATATTTGGCCATTTCTTCAGTCCAATACAAGCAAGAAAACTCCTGGATGGTGCTCCAAAAAGCCTGGACACCAAACAGCAGACTGAAAAGCTTTCAAGACTGAGGGGGGAGTCAAGAGGACTGGATGCCAAACTCTGGTTAGATCCCAAGTGCAGAGAACAAAAGGAGGCAGGGCTTTGCCTTCCAACACCACTTTTTGTATGAAAGCAGCTCCTGGCCTTGGTGCACAAGCTGGCATTGCCTGAGCCCAAGGATCTGCTGGGATTCAGTACAGCAGGATGCACACAGCCAGGAGACCCCCTACCCATGCTGCCTCTGTAGTTCACACCACTGCTGCAGCCTACCCAGGGGTGAGCAGGAACTTTACACGGCGTCTTCCAAAGATGCCGGGCTGTGCATGCATCAAACTCAAAAGCTGGTCTTTGAGAGAGGGGATGTGAGTACACAGACACAGAAGCAAAGGCACTGCTTCTTCCACAGTGACTTCACTCCATCAGCTTTACAAACATCAAGAATATGCTCCCCAACTATTTAAATCACTTTGCTACATATTCTGCACATGCAGGATTTCCAATGGGCTCTCTGGCATGGGGCCTCCAATGTCTAACAGCCAAACTGAACCCTGTTTTCAGTATTTCCCTCCATGTCCAATACTACTGACTTCAGCAAACACCAGGACACTTGGTGCCATGGTCACTTATGCAAGGCACAGCTTCAGAGATTTACATTTGAGGTATTCAGCTGCATGGACCTTTCCCTGTGCAGACAGAAAGGTGTTCTTCCAGATTTTTGAGTAACAATATACCTACTAATTTCCATCCAATACCACATTAAACTCTCTACCCTTCAAACAGCCACAATTCCTTTCAGACAAAACACGGGACTGACCAAGGCTCATCTCAACAACTTTCCCACCTTAATGTCAAGCAGTAGTTTCCTGTTTCCAAAGTATTGGTGACACCTAGCCAGTGCACGCTCCAGTTTCCTTTTAAATAACTTCTTGCACACATTCCTGCTGCTTAAAGAAGGTGGAGGGAGATTTACTCATCTATTTGGTTCTAGTCAGTCACC
Organism: Horornis vulcanius; assembly: GCA_013401035.1. Taxonomy (NCBI): domain Eukaryota; kingdom Metazoa; phylum Chordata; class Aves; order Passeriformes; family Scotocercidae; genus Horornis; species Horornis vulcanius. Next base: position 15,963 of record VZUA01060466.1, on the reverse strand, counting down.
ACCAGCACTCCTGAGGGGGCCAATTCTTCAACTATGGATGAAATGCAGAGTAAAACTGCAGCAGTGAGAAAACAGAGTAGAGGCTTGCAGAGGCTACTGAGAATCTCAGAGACATCACTTAAATCTGCAGAATCCAAATTTTACAGAGCACTCAGTCAGAGTGATTTTTTGAGCCATCACTCTCAAAGACTTTTGTGATTCCAAGACACCATAACATTACCTTAAAAAGCCAAAACAAACAAGCAAGATGATTAAATATACTTTTCAGTCATTTCCCATACAGCAGAGAGATCCAGCTGCTGACTCAACACTTCTGTTGGCATCCACCTATTCCTATTGTTCTGTTCCCCTTGGCTCCTGAGGCACCACACTCCAGCCCTGTGCATCATCCCCTGACACAGCTGGACTACGGCTCGGCAGCACACTGATTTCTGCCTCAGCAGCACAGCAAAGAAGCCCAGTACCTCCTCCCCTCTCCCTGAAGCTGGCAAGATTCTTTGTATTTACTTCCTAGATGTGGATTAAAACTGAAAGATTCATATCTGCTGAGACACAATCCATCCCTTTCATTCCCAGACACTACCCCACCATAAAATATTTCCCCTTCCCTCCCTAAACTGGGCGTTTCCTCCCACTTTCTTGCCCTTGGTAAAAACATTCATCTTCTTGCCATCTTGAGGAAGTTGGACTCATCTCAAATTTCACCAGGTCCCCTCGTATACCACTTCCCAAAGTCCTTCGGGGGAAGTTTAATCCGGATCCAAACTCTGGAATCAATCCCAAGAGGCTGCTGGGCTCCAATCAATGCATTAATTTTCAAGCATGCTCAGCCTTGCCACTTGGGTCCACTTCCAAAGCGAGCGGACGACTGAGCACAAGCCCAGAAATACATCACACCTCAAGCAATCCCCTCAAGATACTAACACACACATATCCTAGTTAAAACACTGCTCCTTTAGTTGTTCCACTAAGACCTCAGGTGAAACAGCAGTGGCAGAGGATTTGCAAAAATACAAGATATCATTGAGTGCTCTTGGATCAACTCCCAATTGACTCAATCCTAGTACAAATTAAAAAACAAAATCCAACAGGCAGCCAAAAAAAAAAAAAAAGCAACCACCAAAAAGCTCCCCCACACATCTCCCATGTTTTTGTTGCTTGCGTGCGCATGGAGCTGCTAACAATGGTCAGTAATTTCAAATAAAATCACCAAATTTAGATTCAAGTTCCTGAAGAAGATCCAAGTTTGCCAATGCCAAGGACTTAAACCTTTGCTGTGTCTTATCTGAGATTTCTGAACAGTTGTTTCTTACTGGGTTTGCTCTTTATATTAGTAGCCTTACAGAAGTAAAAACCCTAATCACTCTAAATGCCATTCTGCTCTTTGTTCTTTGCTCAAGCAGCTAAGCTAACCCTGGAAAGCCTCTCATAGGCTCTCCTTTAGAAGAGAGCTGAGATTCTCGCCCAGGATGCAGTGTGTTTATAAGAAATAGTGCAGAGAAACATAGGGGTGAACCTTTCTTGTAAGTAGCTCCCAGCCAAATAATCACTTGCAAAGCCTTGTATGTTCTGGGCTGCCATACAAAACGCTTTATGCCACGGTCTGCTCCTACTGAAAAGCAGCTCTTTAATCCATCTGACAATTACAGCCTCTTCTCCCAGCACAGCAAAGTTCTGATGAGAAACTCAGAGACTGAAGACTGGAAGATTTCTCAGAAATCATTAACTACTGTTACTGAAGAAGCCAAAACAAAACAGGGAGGTTTTTAAGAACACAGCATGTTTATTCATTGGAGAGACCCACCCGCATGCCTGACCACAGCTGAGCTCATGTGTCACTCTAAAAGATCATGGCCTTGGAGAGCTGACAAGGGACTGCAAGGATTATGGCACTGAGACAGCAGAGAATCCAGAAAACATGTGCAAGGGGAAAAAAAGTTGAACCTTAACACCCTTGGAGAGAAATTATTTTCCTCTTAATTCTACTTGATACCAAAAGTGACTTAACACTAATCCAGGCCAAATGGCACAAAGAGCTTTGAGCTCACTTCTCTGCTGCAGAGGATGGAGTGAGTGCTCCTGTTAGACTACAAGAAGCTCCTCTCCTTTCTGATGATTTATGCAACCTTGCTTTAAAAGAGTTGCATTCATTTTATTGCCTACTCTGCACATTCTCAAGAGGCGTTGGAGGCAGTGCCAGAAAAATAACAGGGTTTAACAATGTCTAGCACAAATCCATCGGTGCAAGAGCTCCTTTCTGAAGCGTTTCCAGATTTTTTTTTTTCAGTGGGAACATTTTGTAAATAGAATTTAAAATTTGCCTTGAGCCAGGCAACACCCGCTTTTATTCAGCCCTTCACGATAATGAAATAAGTAGTTTCTCCACTAGTTATAACTAATGCCTTCCAGAGGAAAAAGTGCAAAGCAAATGGTTTACACCCTCTCACATCCCACATCCACAGCTTTCCTGTTGCAGATTCCATGTCTTCACAGAACTGCTGAAGCTTCTCACAGTAAATAGAGCTGCAATTGGAAATAAACCCTTCCACAAGGCATAACTTGACAAATGCAAACCAAAAGGTTGACACCAGATGGGCTGAAACACAAGGCAGATAAAGTTCCTTTCTGGTGTTTCTCTATGTCCAGGAAGAAAAAAGAAAGCAATTTCACTCAACTTAAAGCCATTAGCTTGTTATTTAAAACAAGCCAGGTAAAAAGAAAGAAAAATAGCTCCTGAGGGAGCTAGGTAATAGCATCACTAGGCTCATGTTGGAAGAAATCAGATTTTGGTGACACTGAGGATTCAAACCATCAGACCAATAAAAATAACTGGTCAAAACAGCAGTTCTAGTCCACAAGGAAAAAACATTTCCATACTACAGATATGTATATGGATAATTTCATCCTGTCTCAACCAAGGTCAACTTACAGCAAATAAAATGGATCATCAGTCGCAAGTACTTTGAGATGTAAAACATCCTGACCACAGTGCAATGGCAGCTCTTTTCCATCTCTCACATTGAAAAACTGAATTTTCATACTAGAAAATATTTAGTATTGGGGTTTTTTGCCAAATGAAACAAGAAACTGAGAAAATCATCTCTCTCTGACTACATACTGCTTACTACCCTTCCTTTTGACCATGGAAAATTGTAAAACAGAGCTGCAATTTCCAATCTGATGTCAAGTGTAATTACATGACTGCACAACCCCCCGAGTATGTACACAACTGAGCAGTAGCAAGTTATGCTACTTGCTACTTCACACACAGCCAGACTGTCCTGATTTCTACACAAGTACTGCACAGTTAAAGCCATGCAGATGGTCCAACGTCATCAGGTTTCATTTTTGTGTGATAAAGCACACATTTCATTCTTTCCACCCACATGCAGGTTACAATCACTTGTTTCTGGGCTACACCCACAGCCTTAGACTGCTGAGGTCCCATCTCTCCACCTGAACAAGGAGAGGACTTCTCCAGGCAAAATCCCCAATTCACTGCTCACCATGGGGGGGTCACATTACCTGTACTAACCACAAAAAAAGTTTTGGTACCCTATAATAGAACAAAAGGCCATCCACAACAAACCTGGTGCAGTGAGGGGTTGATCTTTACTGGAAGCACACCCAACTCCTGTCCTTCCCTGTGTTTCTCCTGCAGCACGATCCCCTTGTTTCAGCAGGGAGGGAGATGGGAGCAGAGCAAGAGGCAGCTTCCCACTACCCATCTCTCCAGCCTACTGAACCCTCTTCACTGGCAAACACAAACAGGGCACTAGCATCCACTTAGTCTCTCCAAACAAAAGATCAACGCATTTCTGACCTTAGGCTTCTCTACCTCAGATTAAACTTTTGCAACAGGAATGNCTAGCATCCACTTAGTCTCTCCAAACAAAAGATCAACGCATTTCTGACCTTAGGCTTCTCTACCTCAGATTAAACTTTTGCAACAGGAATGCAGTTTGAAAACCTCTTGGAAAAAAAAGAACCTGGTTATATAGGGCCTCTACAATCTTGCAGAAGACCTTTGCAGCCGAAGGACAAGACACATGCCTCTCAAGCCTGCACAGATGTCATCGCATGACAAAAATTTCAATCCCATAAGTGCAATTACAGCAAAATTATGAAGGACTCATCAAAATCAAAAAGGATGAATGCACAAGCATAGCTGGAATTGCAGGGATACCGTCAAGGAATACAACCTCCAGTGCATCTCCCTATTTCTTGCTCCTAATGACAGACTGTGCCCAAACATGTGCAGTATTGATACCATTTAAATAAAGAGAGGCCACTGGAAGGCATGGAACTCACATCTGAATCCTGCACAGCTCAGAGGAGAGGTTTCCTTTCCCAGGGATTGGGAATTGTTTGCCTGCTCAGAGCCAGCAGAACTCCAAGATAGCATCAAAAATACAAAAGCAGGAGAGAAGGTCAGGTTTAGCCAAAACCTTCTTCATTGAGGAAAAAAAATGGGCTTTATATAGCATCTGTCCAAGTCTTTACATCTTGAGGTAGGAGAAGATGTGGGGTTCAGAGGGTACTGCAGAGATAATCCTTTCTTCCTGGTACCTCCAGGAAGGGAGCAGGTGGGCTGCTCTCCTGGGCAGTGACCAGGCAGCATCCCTCAGATAGCTTCTTTTAACCCAGGTTTGGCTGAGGGCCACAGAGAAGGGGCAGCAAGAAGGAAAGAGCCTTTGTCAAATGCAGTCGTGATGACTATGCCATGTGGCAAAATCAGCCAAGGAAAAGCCATGGCTTTGTCCTCTGGTAGCTCTCAGCTAAATCCAGGCTGACAGCAAGGATGATAAGCCCTGGACACACTTTTACTGCACATCAATGAAGCTGATGCTCAAAGTATCAGTTACATCTCAACCCCCAGATTCTTTATCCTTAAACTAAGGCTTGCTGAACCAATATCCCAGATAGGCACAAGAAATGTTTCTCTCACTGAGGAGATCCAGCTCCCTCAGGACATCCTTCCAGGCCACCCCAGACCCCCAGATGCCTGCTTCTACAAAGAAAGGACTCACACCCAGGGCACTACAGCCCAAACACACACATGTGAATTACTATTTAAAAGCTAAGAGGGGAAAAAGAAAAACAAAACAAAAAACACATCCTGAAAAGGCTATCCTAACTCTCAAAGATATTTGGAGCCATATGTATATAGCTTAATTTTCAGTGCGAAGAAATGTTGCCAAAAACCCATAAAGCAGTGCACAAGTTCCTTTAGTAAAGAACTAGTTTCCCCCCCACCCCTCCCAAAACTACGATAAAAATCTTAACGGAAAGAGATTCTTTAATTTGTCTCCCACAAAGAGCAGGAAGATCTTTAGGATGACGGATATAATCAAAAGTCATGGCACATATTTCTTATCAGTGTTTGAACAAGATGTGTTTATTCTTTTGGCAATGATTTAATTTGATTTTAGCAAGCACTCCAAACTCTGCATCATCACTCAGCCAAACTGCAGAGGAACCCAGAGTCCCTAAAGGGAATCTCTATTGCTCTCATCTCCCTCCACAGGAGGGGAGAAATGCAGGAAACGTGGACAAGACCAGACAAACTTGCAGGTACTCTCCTTCACACCTAATTTTGTGCATGCTTCCTCACAAACGTTTGTACACAACACAAAATTCCACAGGTGGAGATGAGGCAGGAAGAAACAATGACATTCGAAGGGTTCCTGTTCATCAGCACCTCATCATCCTATTAATAACCACCCAAAGTCTCTCTCCTTTTCACATCTCCTACTCATAAACACACAAGAACAGATCTCCAGGGTCATCAAGTCCAGTGCTATACCAACAAAGAGCTTAATTGTTCTTACAGCTGACCTAGATCAAATGCTGGGATAGATTAAGCTGAAAAAGTGGTTGAAACAGGTTCCACCTCCAGCCTCTCAGGGCTGTGATTCACTTTAAACACCCTTCTCCCCTCTCTCAGCTTTTCCCAAGCAGATTTGACCCGTTTGGGAGGAACCCATCTGACCACGGTGTTCGGCACCCTGCTCGCAGGCACGGGCGGCCCAGGGCCGTGGGCGATGGAGCTCGCTCGCCGCCCTGACCACACAGCCTGCACAGGGCTTGTGCAATGGCCCCTTCCCAGGCTGGGAATGCATTCCCAGGGCGGAATGTGCCGCACAGCCCGCCTGTGAGGACAGCGGAGCTCGGCATCTGCCAGCACGCAGCAAACATCCTGGGGTGGCAGGGCAAAGCACCCCAAGAAACGGGCTTGGGATGAGAGAGGACTCCCTGCTCTTCATTTTAAAACTTCATTTTAACTGAATTACTTGAATTACTTGCCTCCCTTAAATAAAGTCCATTTCTAAACACAGAAGCTAGTTTGCACTAAGTTTTTCATGAGTTGGTATGCTTGCCTTGTGACCAACCCAACAACAGCTCTAAAATCTGAACTGCAATTACCAGTGACAACAAAGTGCTGCACACTGCACACTGAGAGCTTTTTATTTTTTCTTCTTTTCTAAGGAAATCCTGCCAAAGTCTACTTCTTGTTTGCAAACTTAAGATGGGTGAGGCTCATCATCACCAATATATTTTAATTGAGTATTAACAAGTCTCCCTCTCTTTTGAGACAAGTCATTAGCGAGGCTGCTCTTCCTCAGAAACGAAGCCAAGTCAATGCTAATCGGGTTTTCATTCCCCAGAGTACAATGCTTTGCTGGATGAACAAAGTCAGTGCACCTTGTTCAAATCCAAGGAGGTAAGAGAGAGTGTGGGGGGGGAGGGAAAAGAAATCAGAGCTAAAGCCTTTTAAAAACCTCCCCTGACAGCAACAGTGACGAGTGGCATTTAAGCGGAGCGAGAACGCTCCTGAGCGCATCGCTTCTGTCAGGTGAGCCCAGCCAGTCAACCATAGGGACTCCACAGCCCCACTGCTGCTATTCAGCGAAAGTTGATCAGATAGCAGCAGACAAATAACACCAAGCAAACACTCCAAGAAGTGCTCTCTCCACATTTAAGAGTTTATAATTAACCTAGAGAAAAAAAAATAAAAATCACCCATTTGTGTCTCCTTCACGGAGGCAGCAGAGGAACCTCGCACACACGGGGGTGTGGGCTCCCTGCAGACAGGGACGGGGAGAGCACGCTGGTTTCAGGACACCTCTCGCTCTCCCCGAGACACAGACCCACCATCCCAGGCATGCAAGCCTCCAGCAAACCTTTAACAGACCTTTCCTCGCCACCTGCCTCATCTCCTAGCTATGCTCTCGCTCTTTCAATTTCTATTTTGTTTTCTCTTCCAAGTTGCTGAGCTTCTGTCTGCTTTGGGGGCTCGCACCCCATGCCCTCCTACTTGAAGCCTTTTCTTCAGGAATACACACACGCGCACACACAGAGCTTTGGCTGCTTTGCCACTCTGGCAAGTGTCAACACAGCTGCTGTCTCCGCTGGAATGTAAACCAATATTGTCGTTAGATCTCCCTCAACCCCTGGTAACTTCCTCCAAGATTTGCACAGCGTGTGGCAATCCTCTCCACTGCCACCTTACAAAGCATTGACCCAGCTGGTTAAAAGCAATTAAATAAATAATTTTAAAAAAAGAAATCAAAGCTGCACCTGAAGTTTGCGTCCCACTCACGCCCATGAAGTGCAAAGGGCTGTGGAAAGCAAAATGCATCCATTGTACACACATTTATCCTCATATAATATGCTTATACAAACACCCTGTGTAAAATACCTTGCTGCTGCAAGTTATGAAGCAAGGTATTAACAGCACTGAGTAAATGAGGTATTGGTGCGGACGCTAACGCAGCATTTGCGGCAGAGAACCTTTGTTTGCATATTATTTTACTTAAAAAAGTAACCTAAGAAGGGATTTATAACACATTTTTAGTTATTTCCTAGATACCATCCACTTTAAACCACAAGCAGCAATTTCGGCAATAAAAGACTCGTAAAAGAGTTATAATGCAGACAACACAGCTAGTATTCAGGCTGCTACAGGAATGCTATCTGTGTGCATTGCCCACCATAAACAACTGCCTTGCCTTGCTTCTCCAATGAAAGAAAATTATGTTGGCTGATCAGGGTTCCTGAAACAAATTCGCTGTCCCAAACAAAGATTCGAAGTTCACGCTCATTCAGATATTTAGCCCAACAAACTCTGCTTCCCACTGTAAAATGCATAAGTCTCACAAAAACAAGTGTATATTCCGCACCTAACTTCAGGGGTGAAGAAATTGCACGTATTCACTAAAAACAAAAAATACATTAGCGATATCACAGCTCAAACCTAGAGTCCTTACCTCACTATACTGGGACTGGGCATTGTTTTCCAGGTACAACATGTTAGCAGTCAAATTGATCAACGCTGCTGTTCTTTCTTCTGGCTCCAGGATTTTGACAAACACCTCCCACCCCCTAGAAGACCCTAAAAATATGTGATGCTACTGTGGAGATAACAGGACTCGGAGTGCGCCTCTCTGCATAATTGAAGTTTCCCTTATATACCTAACTATAGGCAAGGAGGAGGAGGTGGGGCTCTCCTGCCTTACCTGTCCAATCTGTCAAAGTGCCACCTGGAGTCCTCCACTCCAATGGAGAGAGGCCTCTCCCAGCTCATTAAGTAGTTAGAATTCCTTATCACCAATCTCTAAAAAGCAAAGGGAAGGGAAGGGGGGGAAATGGCCAAAAAAAGAGAAAAGAAAAAAAGAAAGAGACAGGCAGGGAGAAGAAAGGAAACAATAACTTTCCCCTGTCACTTTTCTACAAGTTTGGGAACTCAAAAGAGAGCCATGAAATTGCTATAAAGGAGCTGCTCCAAGAAACTTCTCCTATTTATTTTCTATAAAGATTTCAAGGCTGTTTTTTTTTTCCAGGCACAGGCTTTGCTGCTACCAAGGGATCAAGATGCAATGCTCGACACCAGTGGTGCAGTAATGCAGCCAAGTATTTGGCTGCTGCTGTGTGCAGATTTGGGACAAAACCCCCCAGGAGCTTTCTGAGAATCAAACATTGGTTCCATGCACCATAATCCAGCTACATTCTCCGTCACCTGCGTGCTCCCATCCACACTCACAGCCAACAGGTCCTGTGTTTGCAGGGCATCACTCCAGCTACATTTCCCCCCTTCCTTTGCAGTTGCTTCGAACTTGCATCATGATTAAAAAACAAGTTAAAAACCCCAACTCGTCCAAAGGAACTCACGGTGTTGAATTAATATATGGGAGAAGTTTTTGGGTGCCACTCAGTAAAAAACACCTGGACAGGATGCCCACGGCAAACTTTTCAAAAGATAGGAAAAGCACTTAGCCGAGATCTGCAGGTGAGATCCCCATTGTGATTTTACTCCGGACAAGCAGACAAACCCCCTGTCCTGTCCTGGTGTCCCCCAGGGAGCCCCCGGAACGTGCCGGGGGAGCGAGGCCAGCGCTGTGCCGGCGGCACCCCCGGCCACCCGTGAGGATCCCAGCGGGATGCACGGCAGAACAAAAGGCAGCTGCTCCCGAAGCGCCACCGAGCCAGGAGAAACAGAACACCTTTCCAAAGGGCTGGGGAGGGGGGGAGACAGGAAACCCAACATCCAGATCAGAGCGCGGCCCAGCCCGCCCAGCCTACTGACAGCGCTCCGAACTTTATTTGAGGACCTGCCGTCAAGCAGGGCTCTGCCGAAAGGCAGAGCACCGACTGCCAGGGAACACCGAGCCTCCCGCTGCAGGGGGCGAGCGACCACAGCGGCTCTGCAGGGAGGGACGAGGGTCCTGGGCAGGGCTGCCACCCACACACGGCCTCAGCACCTCCCCGCTTCTGCCCCGCAGCTGCTGCTGCTCCTGCCACGCCTCGCCCCGGGCATCATTTAACCCCGGCTTCTCTGGGTAAGCTGGGAGGGACTCGGGCTCACGGGGAGATGGAAGCGAGCAGGCCGTGCTGCTCGGGGGGCTGGCGGTTCCCGGGCTGCCTTCCTGGCACACGGCAGCTCTGCAAATTAAAGGACACTGCGAGCTCACCAGCCTATTCCAGGCTGGAGCAGGCAGCACACTCCTAAGGCTGCCACTAATAAGACGCGGCAAAACCATCTTCAGGCAGAAAACGAAACAAGAACAAACACAGAGCAGAGGACTGCAGTGTCCCCCTTCCCCTGCAGCAGCCCCTTGCCACAAGAAGCAGGGGTCTGATGTAGCTCTCACCCTGCAAGCACAGCTCAATGGAACTGCTGGGTGCAAGCAAGAGGTTGGAAGCATTTCCAGGGCACTGTCCCAAGTCCTCCTCACCGAGCGCAGTGCAAGGAGACACTTCCGAGAACAGGCTGTGCAGAGAGGAGCACGGAGCCCTCCCCACCTACCAACACCAGCAATATCCCAGCTCAGGTCAGGGCCACACACACCTTCAGTGCTCCTGAGCTACCAGCGAGAGCTGCCGAGCACACAGCCAGTTTGCCACATCACAGGAACAACTCAGCACACCACTGCCACAGCCCCTTTCCTTCCTCTCCATCTTCCCCAGCACCACCTTAGACCAGGGGCTGTGCCCGATGTACCTGTCTGATCTCACCCGATACGGGCACAAGCCAAAAAGCCACACCAGTGCTAATCTGGAGATCCAGGTAAAGTTTGCAGGGAGCAGCCACAGCACCGTTAGCCAAACAGGGCACTCTGCAGCACCACTGCAAAGCTTACACAGAGCTGGACATGGAGCGAGAATCCATGTCACCCATGGATTTTCTGTTGTCTAACAGTGAGGAAAAGTTATGCTGTGCTCAGATGACCATTTTGACCCCTAAATACTGTCAAGTTTTTGATAACTGGCCCATGAGTTCAAAAACTATGGAGGGGAGGGAGAGAGCAAGAGAAGGTACATACATAAATCTCCCAAACTCATCAGGTCATTGCAAAAAGCTCTTTCATAGCTATGCTATGAAACTCAGAAGATCCCTCTTTTCCAGGTCATTAATGCAGCATTGTTGTGCGAGGTATCTGCCATCTTCTGCCCCACAGGTGGCTGGAGGTGGCTGTGGGTGAAGCAACACCCAGATACAGAGAGATACGTGGAAGTTTATCCAAAGAGATCTGCATGTCAAACACAAGGAGAGGTGTATATAGCATGAATAAATTGACATGTCAGCACAAATCCCTGCCCTCTGTACACACAGCCCCGACCTGGCTCAAAGTTTCAGATGCATTACCCTGTGCAGTCACCTTGAAGCAGATGCTGGACAAGTGGCCTTTGCAAATCCATCATCCACAAGGAGGACACAAAGGAGGACACCACCAGACCAGCAGGGGTGACATGGGTAACAGAGCAGGCACCAGACACTGTGCCCACCAACGCTGCTGCAGCCCAGACACAAGTGTGTCCCTCTCATCACTCCAGGGACCCATGCTTTGTTTCACTGGCTTCACATCTAAATGCACTCTCCTTGTAAGATGCTCTCCTGTCCCACAGGCTGGTGCCATGCCTTGGATATTCACACTGGCACCAGTGGCACAAGTGAAAAGTAAAGGCTTGAACTTTTCTACCTTATCATGAAGAAGAAAAGTTCCCAGACCCTAATTTGATTCTCTTCTTTTGCAGATACAAAACTTTCATATAGATGAGCCTCCAGCAACCTAACAGCAGCCAGGCAGCACTTCTTTAGGGCTCTCAGAGGAAAACTTGATTTCCTGAAATATCATATGCTTAAATGGCTGAGTCATAAAAGCAGAAGGACACTCCCACCCTCTTCACACTGCACACTCACTTTTCAGCTGTGGAACAGTGATAGTTATAATTTGTCTGAGCCTTCTGGACAGGTCTCCAAGGGAATCATCAACTGTAATGGTCTGAAGTCATGACGAGACAATCTTTTGTAACAGAGATTATGCCTTATCATTATCAATTAGCCTAATCAGAAAAAGCAAACAGATTCAGGCAAAGGCCCTCCTTTCACACATTAGTAAGGACTACTTCATGCTGAGGCCAGATGAACAAGGTTTAACTCTATTTTTAGAGTCCAACAAGCTCTCCCCCACCCCAAACAGAAAAAGAATAAAGTAGAAAACAAAGCGTCAAGAGAAGAGCCTGGCATTCATGCTCTGGATGCTTAGTTGGACTGAAATTAAAAACGTAGCTCAGCCTCAGGAAAGGAAGTCTCCTTAAAGTAATTTACCTCCAATACTGTAGGAAACTAAAAATAATAATTGCTAGTTAAGATTTGAAAGTTTCAGCTGCAACCCTCCCAGGTCTGACTCAGATATTCTAGAAAGCTTCTGGCAATGCTTTGTGGCTCCTGCTGGTATGCCGAAGAACAAAATAAAAAGCAAACAAGACCCCTAAGTTTCCAAAATGAGCTGTCAGCCAAGTCAAACTGCTGATTCAGAGTCTTTGTTTGAATGCTCTTTCCCCATACTCTTAAGTGGTTCATCCCAGCTCCTCTCACCAGTACCACGGGAAAGTTCTCAATAAGCCTCCCTGGTCGCAAGGTAAGCGCATAAAATTGTGACGATTAAAAATGTCATTACCACAACTGCAGTGTTAATTGGAGATTGCGTAATTTCTTGTAAAGGGGGGTGTGTGCATGCACACCTGCCTGCGTGTTAGGCAGTTCATGCAGAATTTCCTGCAGATCAAATAAAAAAAAACTGCTCAGGCCTCTCCACTCACATAAAAATAGCATCTGGATCGACTGCGTCACCACAGACTGTGACATTCACTTAACTGAGAAATGTTTACAAATTAGGACTGAGATAACAGGAGGAAGAGGGAAAAAATAGAACATAGTTTTTGGTGGATTTTTTTTTTTTGTTACCCCTGAATAACTGCTGAATGCTCTGAAAACAAGCCCCTGCCAATTGGCTTTGACAGTCTTTCCAGTGCAGATCTTACAGGGACGGATGTCTACTCTGTGATAGCAGGTTAAAGAACAAAAAGAAAATACTTTCCAAAAAAAAAAAAAGCAAAAATCAACTTGCCTTCTTGGAAACTCACGGAGAGCTGATCTTCATTGCTCAAACCACAACGAAGAGAGGGAAAACACAACATGGTCCCTGAAACAGGGACTTTCCTCTTGTTTTTAATCCAACCATTTATGGCAAGACAGAACAAATAAACAAAGAGATGAGGTATAAAAGGCAGCATCCTACTTGCTGCTTACTGGCTACAGCCTTGTGTGCATCCCAGCACCACATGGAACTGCAGCTGATCCATATGCAAGAGAGGCACCAGGCACCCCCAGCTCCCAGAGTAACCTCTCTGCTGCACCTGGGAGCACCAATTCGAACCTCCTGGTTTCCTCACCACTGACCCAGGGACAGGTCTGAAGCCCAGAAATTCCTTTGAAATGCACTCAAATGTATGAACCTTCACATTAGAAACATGCCCCATCTGCAAGTGTTTAGTACTGAGGATCAATCCCTTCTTCCAAGGACTCCTAACTGCACTTTCTCCCACATTTTAAAAGTGCAGGGTAAATATCTGAACTTGCCAAAGGCAGGAGAGCCCAGCTCCTAGCTCTGCCCATGGTGCAGGTTGGCTTCTCCTTCCCAAGGAACATGGCCCTCCCCAAGGCAATCGCCTGTCACAACAGCCCTGCCCTCCGACCCTGGGTAAACATCTGCACACGCTGCTTATTTGAGCTCCTACAGTCTCCTTATCTCCCCCAGAACACCCCTAGGGCTAATTAGAGAGTTAATGGCATCGTGTCAAGAGATAACAGCTACATGGTGGGGGAGCAGGGAGAGGGAAGGTGGAAAGGAATTGTGAAACAAAACCAGTTCCCTTCACAACCGCTGTGCAATATTGGTTTAGGAAGGGCGCATGCAGCCCCTGGGGCCTCTGCCCTCCAGCTGCTGAGCTCCATTTAATGAGAGAGAGCAAGACACTCCTCCCGAGAATTCAGCTCTCCAGCCAAGGTGATGCAAGGTCCCCACACCTTCCCCACTGTCTGCACAACCAAAAACTCTGCAATCCCATCAAGGGTCGTTCCCACCAAGTGCCAGCAGTGATTCACCTCCCACAGTTGGTGTACAACATAGGAGGCAGACAAAGCATACAGATCATCTATCAAAAAGTGTTTCTGCTTATTTCTGGTGCTCCTCTTATCTAATTTTCCCACTTTTACTGTACCCTAGAGATTCTTTTAAAAGAAATTTGCTTTTGCTATGAAAGCTTAGAGGTAAAATCATTTGGATGAAGGTATCTTGGCAAGGCAGCACATAAACCTGCAAAACTGCCAGCCAGAAGACAATTTTGCACTGATGAATGCAAACCCACGGGTCAGTAGACACTCAAGCATGTAGTAGATGTGTCCAGGAGACTCTGGGAGTTCAAGCCAGGGCAGCTCATAGGTTGGAGTAACAACCTTCAACATTCAAACTACATTTTTTCCTCATGAGGATCTTTGGATGCTCAGCACAGCATGATTGACCATGCCCAAACCCCCATATTTAGAAAATATTTTTCAAAAGAGAGAGGAAGTCGCACAATAAAATTCATGAAAATTGCTCCTAATTGGCATAAACAGTCCCATCTCTCCAGCTGGAGACAGGACAGGGTCGTGGCACAAACCTGCACCCCTGAGACCAAGCGCTCTAGCCAGGGAAAGGGAGAAGGAGATAGCAACAGATTACAGGGCTTTTGTTCTCAGTTAGAGAAAGGACTGAAAGAACTGTTGACAGACCAGGGCTGTTCTTGCACAAGCAGCTGAGGAGAAAGTGTTGTTCTTCCCTTATCTTGTATAAACTACAGACTGGTCTCATGAAATGCACAACTGTTTATAAACACAAAATCACAGCAGCTCTTTCCAACCAGCCTCTCTGCTGCCAACTGCCTCCCACCCAAGCCTTTTTACAATAATCCAGTATTTAAAAGAAAGTTACCAGCTTGCAATTGGAGAAGATTCTTCCAAATGCCTGGTTGCACCCTGACCCGGCAACCCATAGGCATTCACACTTCTCTATTAACACTTCACCGTTATCCGATATTGCCCAGGCGCTTTGGAGTGGGACACACTTCCCCAGGCAGGAAGCCTGGAAGGCTGTTTATGCCCTTTTTCAGATGGGGAAATGCTGAACTTTGCAGTGCTGATCTTCCCCAGAAGACTCATCACTTTTGTTTCAGACTTGTGCAATTTTAATCCAGTCTGGACATCACCATGAGGTCCACCATACCCATCCAAGCTCTCAAGGAGAAATAAAAGTGCTTCAGGATACCTTTTCCTTCTATTTAAACAGGCTAGAGATAGAAGTCCATACTTTTAGAGTGACAGTTATATTTGTTACTGAAAACTCCTTTGATCTTTCATTAATCTCTGCAAATTCAGCTGCTGATTAGAGTTCAGTCAGCAGTGAGCAAACGAACCCAGGCCACAAACCACTCCTTCAATCTACGCTTCACGGAGACAGATTTAATTTTTTGTGACTGCCTGATCATTCACTCCCACGTTAATTTCAGTGCTATCAAATCAGTGACAGTGAGGTGGAAAGCAGGTGGTAGAGACATTCAGCAGAAAACATTACCTAGTCCAGAAGTCTCCTTGTAAAATATTGGAGGAAAAAATAATAGTCATTAAGAGGACTGTGGGCAGGATCTGCAGAACCACAAAGCAACATATACAGTGAGACTCTGGATGCCTAAAACTCTCTTCAAAGCAAGAATCCCAATTAATGCAAGAGAGAACTTTTAAAACAAAAGCTACACCCCACAGCTGGCTGCAGCACAGACACTTTGGCTGTGCTGGACAAGGAAGGGGAGCAGGACACTCCCAGGGTTATGATCCAGGTTTGCCTTAGCCCGGAAGGAGAAACCCCTCCCTGGCATGGTCAGCTCTGTAGCTTGAAACAGCACTGTGAGGTGCTTCCCATCCTCTACTCACCTCACCCCACGAAGAGGGCTACCATAAAGCCCCACAGAGTTTTCACTTGGCTGGATATGGACAGCTCAATTCATCACCCTTCCAGCTAACAAGAGAAAAAGGACCTTATTTTCTTTCTTCAGACAATTTAATTTAGAATTAAAAAAAAAAAA
>VZUA01060440.1:50598-78349 GCA_013401035.1 Horornis vulcanius | reverse complement strand
TTCCTTCTTTTCCTTCTCTCCAAACCTTCTCACCAAACTAGTCTTTCAGTATATTATTTGCAACTTCAGGTCTTTGCTAATTTTGCACAACAAAGCAATGTTCTTTAGCTTTCTCTGAAGCACCGTATAAAATACATGTCATCCTCTGGTTGTGTGCCACTTGTATCCCACTGGTCTGTTTTAATTCTGTGCAGAAATCACTTGTTTGTACAAATAATGTACGAATTTATTGCATTAACGTTCAGGTTTGGACTCAGTACTTTCTGCTCACCTTTCCTAACCGCAGAATCGTACAGTTCCACATCTACCTGACAATTAAAAATCCAGGAAGACAGCAGCTTCAATTCAGAATTCATTCTGCTGTCAGCAATGTAAATCTGGAAGTTTACACCATTTTCACTGGAGGAATTACTTTGAAGGACAAAATTTTGCACTGAGGAAAGGATTTAACTCAGCTCAAGAAGGTGTGTTCAGAAGCAGAAGGTAAATGCAGTTTCATGAGCTAAGGTGCACATCTGCAACATGTAAAAAGAATTATGCAAATAACCCCAGCGAATCTGCTCCAATGNATGCAGCCACGAGTTTCTCCAGACAAAAGACTGAAAGGTGGAAGAGATGAAAATCTCTCCCATAGCAGCAGTTCTCACAGTGTCTCTGTGCAAAAGCTTTTTAGGCAATTCAGCAGCAGCAGCAGCAAAGCAGCTTAGGCACAAAGCACATCTCTGCTAGACATTCCCCAGCAAATGGCCCCCGAGCCAGCGGTTAATATCTGAGGGCTGGCAGGGGACTCGCTGGCAGCCTGGCACTCAGTCATAATTAGCAGGATGCTAT
Organism: Horornis vulcanius; assembly: GCA_013401035.1. Lineage (NCBI taxonomy): Eukaryota > Metazoa > Chordata > Aves > Passeriformes > Scotocercidae > Horornis > Horornis vulcanius. The sequence continues at coordinate 77,518 of VZUA01060440.1, read as the reverse complement.
TAACTAAAGATCTTGGACGACAAAGTTCCTCCCTCAAGTTATACCTTTGACCTCAGTGAAGTTAAATCCATGTTGAAACTGGCCACTGGAGACCTGCTCCTGCAAATCTTATTCAGACACCAGATGCCTGCTGCCACTAAGAATTGGAGTGCTTCTAGTAAACCTGTGGTGCCACACCATCACTCCACAGGGGAAACCTAGTGCCTGCTAAATTGGTTATTTAACACATTGCACTGGATTTTGTAAAGTCCCCTCAGCCCTTAAGTAAATGGCAACAGAACAGCAGATGGTGCCTGTTTCCTCTACCAGGCAGGTGCTTGTGAGCCCGATCTGCCATGGGGAACAAAGATTCCCCAGTTATCTCTCCTTGTTGCTGTGCTTTCTTTGCTTTGCATCCCTGTGATCTGGGCAAGAGAAGAAAGGGGAAACTCACAGTTTCCCTCTTCAGTTTCACAGAAGCCTCAGAGCATGGCAGTCAGCTTCATGCAGAGGGCAAGATTGAGCATGGGGATCACAAGACAAAACACTACCTATCACTGACATGTAACTTCTTTTTTTTCCCCATTCCCTAGACGAATAAACTTACTCCTTGCAGCTTAACCATGCACAGTTTGCTGCATGGCTGCTTGGATTTCAGGGACTTTCTTTGGGTTGGGAGGGGAAGGAAGGGCAGAGGTGACAACGCACCCCAGCTTGATGGGTTGCAAGATGAGCAGCTTACCTCTAGGTACATGCTCTTTCCCTCCAGCTTTCCTCAGCTCACTCTCCCCATTGCTGCCTCCCATTATCTCAGTGCTGATGCTTCCCAAAGTGCCTCCCACCTGAAATCCCATAGGTGCATTGGTGGACAAGGACGCAGAGGGATCTCAGTGCTGAGATTGAATGTTGGGCTGGCAACCAGGGAGTTGAACTTCTGTCTGTGTTTCTGTGGTTCCCCTGCCCCAGGCAAATTCCTTTTTCTTTTTTTATTTTTTCCCCTGCACCTCCTTGACCCTCCTGCTTATAAACCTCTGCAAGGTTTGTGGGAAAAAAATGTCAAGCATATGTAAGAATTTGTGTGTTAGAACAGGCACAAGCAAGGGTAGCCCAGCCTTGCAGTGCAGGTATAATGAATAAGAAGACCTTTTCCCTGCAGTCCCCAGGGTGATTCCTTACACTATCAGTGAACTTAATTTTATTTCAAATAAGATGTGGGAAGAGGAACTACTACAGGAGTAAACAAGGGCTCCTTTCTCTGCCTCATGCCTCTGTTGAGGGTGTTATCTGACAATCACATCATGGTACACAGTAGAGCAGAGCAGCAAAAGCACTATAAAAACCAGTCCATGCTGACACAGAGATTTACCTTTTTTAGAGTCTGTAGATCTAGGACAAAATGCACATAGTAGAATCTCTGCTTCTGGGAGCCCTCCTGTTTAAGCATTTACAAAAATTCCCACAGCCACACACAAAAAGGAAATCACTCGAGTCTTCAAAAGCAGCTGTGTGAAGGTCTCAGGACTAAGTCATCCTTCCTGTTTGGGGTTACTGCACTGCACATGATCCCAGTTTCAAGGGGCATGTCTTTCACCTGACCCAGTGCTGCTCCTGGGTTGCTGAGCTCTGTAACCCAGTTACCCTCCTGGAGGGTGCAAGTCTTCAGCAGTGAAGAGCTCTCTGCTTTCTGAGAAAAAAAGACTCCACAGACTCCACAGCATTCACACTATATCATCATGCCCTCTAGGCCTGCCTTGGGAAAGGAAGATCTGCAAAGCAATTAAAGGACTGCCACCCAGATGGAGTTTGGGAGAGCACAAAATATGTAGCCAAGTACTTGACAACAGTGAAAAAGATATAGCTCAATAAAAGGTTTACTCTGCACATGGGAGTGGGCTTTTTTGGGGTTTGGGTTTTTGTTTTTGCTATATTTTTTTTCATATGTCTCCCTTCTGCTCAATATTTTTTTATGGTTCTTTGCAGAAAGACAATGTACCAGAGCTCTACACCAAAAAAAATAAAGAACCCACTCATGGGCTGCAACAGCTTTTGCTAAATGGCGTTCCAGTGCATTGACACAGCATGACAGCTTGCTAAGCTGAGAAAGGAACACTCTGCCAGAAGGTTTAGCCTTTTTTCTGCTGAAGTTGCACTTGTGGTATTTTCTGTTCCAGAGAATCTGAGAGTCCCTCTTGGAAAAGTGCTTCTTTGACCTGAACAACAGTTCCTGTGGGTTTCATTTAACAACAGTCTCTGCCAAATTAACAGCCCAAATACTGCATAGAGACACCTTCCCAATGCTTTAAGGTAAACAGGTAAAGAAGAAAAACAGTTTGGTTCTGTTCTGGAAGTTCTTCAGGTCTCTTTTTTCTTTTTTCCCCAGACCCAGTTTGCAAAAACCTGTTCCACACTGATAATTCTCCCCTCTCATTGCATTACTCATTCCTACCTCTCTCTCTCTGCCACAACAAGGCAGGAGGGCAGCAGTGAATAGCAGAAAGCAGTGGGGAACTAGATGCTGCATGTCTTACAGCTCAGCAGAGAGCGGTCTGCAGCAGCTCGTGCTGTTAGATCAGTTATTGGAAGCAGAAAGGGGAAAATCCAAGTCCGCAAAGGACATTTGCATCATGGAGAATGTCAATATTTATTATGTTTGGATGTGGCCCCCAAACAATATTTGCTTTTACATTCTGTCCAGGTCTGCTTTGAGGCTGGTGGCAAATCTGTCTGTGACTGCAGCCAAAGAAAGACTGAGAGTCTGATAGTATCCAGTGCCAAGCTCTGTCTTCCTGCCAAGGCTCAAACCAGGCTGCTGACCACCTTGCGTCACACCAGTGTCTGCTGTGCCTAAGACTAGAGCACAGAGGAATGTGGCCACCATGGCAAAATGTAGCTTCCAAAAGTGAGATGCAAAGAACTGCAAGACAAGGAGCACAACCCCTTTTTCCCCTGAATGTTTTGCCACCCATCTCTGTGGGCCTGCTCCTGAGAGAAACAGCAGCACAAAGATCATCCTTGCCTCAACCACCTGTGTTTCCACACATTTCCTGCCTGGCATGCTGGCTCTGTAAGCACTTCATTTCTGGGATCACCTGCTCATATCACAACTACCATAAAGATTTATGTAAACAGGCAGTGAAAACAAGCTGCATTTATTTTAAGTTATTTAGGGGGGTTTTGTTGAGGTTTTTTGTTGTTGTTTTTTGGTTGGTTGGTTAGTTGATGTTTTGGGGTTTTTGGGGGGTTTTTTTTGTGTCTGTGTGAAATAATATAAAAGTGTATGGTGGAAAAAGATTGGAATGAAAATGAAGATTATTCTGAAAATGAAATATTGTCCTGTAGCTTAACAAGGAAATCAGGAAGGGTAGAGACAACTACTTCAAAAAACATGCATGTTTTGCTTTTTATTAACTTTCTCAGGCAAACAGTTTTATGCAGAAGGCTACCCCTGGAAATAGAAACATGTTTTTTATTGGCAATTTCAAAAGCTTTTTCACAAATCTGAGAGTTACTAATATTTAACAGGAGAACTGAAATTAAAGAAAAAATGTTAAGCTTTTCCTCCTAAGTGCACTGTTGAACTGAGGAAAATTCAAATACCTATATATTTTACATCTGCATCAGTTGTAACAAGATGACCAGTAAAGTACAGGGATATTTTTAAATATGTGAAGATTAGAATTTAAAACTGATTCCTTACACCTTTACTTGTTGACACTGACAGTGAATTTCCATATAGTCTAATGAATAATTAATACATGATTATTTGTGCTTTTGCAAGGAATTTGTTTTAAATAACAAACAGCATTGGAGAATTCTCTAAAGTTTTAGTTCTGAACTCAAAGAGTCTATGATGCTCTGTCTCTTCCTTTTGCACCAGTGCAATAATTCTGATTTACAGTAGTTTGCACTGTTGTAAATGTGTTCGCCTAGTGTGGAATTATACAGCTGTAAGAAACTCTAGGAATAGTTAAAAACAGTGATTATAAAATCACTTTTGTTTCCTCCACATCTCACCACCAACATTTCTCTCAAAAGCAGCAAACCTAATCAATATTTTCTTCTAGTAAGGTTGGCTCACTGAGTCTCTGTGGATACAAGGAATTTGGAGACAGTACAAACTGTCTCTTCACTTGATGAAATGCAGCCATTTGTAAGTGGCAGTTGTCAGATGAGATTCCTTACGCTTAAACTTTTGGTGACAAGAACCAGAGGTGCCACAATAAGAAATGAAATTGATAAAAGGCCATTGCAGAAATCCCTTCCTTTAAGGATATTCCCTGCTCTGAGGGGAAACTTTGGCTTTCCTAAGAAAGTTGAAAGACAAGCCCAAAAAAAGGGGAGGATAGCTGTAAAGAGAAGAGGCCATTGTCACTTACTTTTCTGATACTTGTGCCTCTGGAAATCTGGTCAGGAGGCGAACAGGCAGCAAAATCAGGTGCTTCCTGTGATTCTTTCCCGACAGCTTTTCCCCTGGCCACAGAGCTTGCTTTTGCCGGAGTCAGACTAGCTCTGGTCCCGGCTGCCTCATTTATAGAGTAGCAGGTCCTTTGTCTGGCGCGTGTCACCACTAGTCCTGGCAATCCGGGGAGCTTGTTTTGCATCACCCAGGAGATTCTCTCTCTGTCTTGCCTTTTCTCGGCTCACCACATGCCCCCTGCTCTTTTCTGGGGCTGGTGTGAGGTGGGAGCTGAATCCCTCCTTACCAGGTTTAGTCACTTAGCTCAGTGACTCTGGCTAGGTTAGGTGAACTTTGCAAGAAAGGATGAAACCGGTATTAGCAATAATCTAATTTTCCCCTCTTTTTCCTCTGCTGTTTGGAGAGTTTTGTTGGTTTTTTCTCAAATTTTGCTTACTTATCCAGCTCTGAGCTTTTCAGTGTTTACAGAGACCAAGACAGCTTTTTCAAAAGCCCTCTTTAGCATGGCTTAGAACTGAGGAACAAGCTGGTGTATTTATTGCACTCCCAAGCAGGAGAAGCCCCTGCCCTGCTCTAACAGGATGTGAGGTGTAGCTGGGGGGTGAACATGGGTAGGCACCCACCACCAGCAAGTGGATTCTGCACTCCTTTCTTTGCTGGAAGCTCCCTCTCACTTGGAATCACGGCTGGCACCTTCTGCAGCCAGAGGACAGCAACAGCTGCTGCTGTCCCAGTGCTGCCCCAAGCCCTGGCTGCCCCTCTACCTCACTCTGTGTGACAGCAGGAGGCCACAGGTGTGGATTCACACCTTTTCCAGTCTGCCTTTCACTTCAGGGCCCAGGCAGTGCACTGGAGGTTTGCTTTTACAGCAAAGATGAGTCATACCCCTGTGGCTAAAATGTAGGGTCAGTGAAACACAGGCTTCTTTCTCCATTGCTGGGGTGTCCCCAAAGCTTCCTCTCTTCTCAAGGACAACAAATAAGCAAGGCGCCATCTGAATGCAAGAACCTCACACCTCCAGAACAACCCTACCTCAATCATGTGTCTGTGTCCATGACAGAGACTGGTCCACCCTTGCCCTGGGTAACCACTCATTTATAGGTCGAACACTGGCACAGGTTGCCCAGAGAGGTGGTGGGTGACCCATCCCTGGAAACACTCAAGGTTACTTTGGCACTGAGTAACCTGATCTAATTGAAGATACTGCTCAGTGCAGGGAGGTTGGACTAGGTGGCCTTTAAATGTTCCTTCCAACCCAAACCAGTCTTTGTTTCTATGAAAATAGTAATAAAATTGCCCCAGGCACAGGCCAACTAGCCTTACTGCAATCACACAGATCCTTTGGGACCCGTCCAATCCTCTCTGCTCCTCCATCCGCTTCTCCATAAAGTGCTGGGAGTTTGCCTTGGATGAACATAACAGCAAATAGGGTGAACAAGAGCATGGTACCTGCTTATGCCCTTGAGCAACAGGAAATATCCTGGGGATAAAAGAACAAAAGATGAGGAAGGAAATGCCCTAGTTCATCACCCTGCTTTCATGGGACAGGAAAACTTCTGCACATAGGATAAGCAGCTTTAGGCATACTCCACCACTTCCCTCTGCCTAGTCCCAGGAAAGCTCAGCTATTACGCAGACCAGCTCACCCCAAACAGTTAGATGGCTCAGCAGTGCTCACCTATTGGGATTTTAAAAGCACTGAGAATGTTTCAGCTAACAAGACTGCCCCATAAATATTAATAAGCCAGCAGTGGAATGATGCGGTTGCTCTCCAGAGAGAATGAGCCTCGGGTCCCTGCCGGGGCAGAGCTGTTCCCTGCAGATCTCGGCTGAAGGTTCAGCCCTTTCACACGGTAAATTAACACTGGCACTACAGCCTGAAAGCTGTGTCAACCGCTTCATTTAGCACAAGTGTTATGTTAACTAAAGGCCCTATTCCGGAGGGGCCTTTGGCCTCACAAAAGCCTAATTTCCATGTAATTTACATTGGAGAGCTGGAGAGTGCCCCTCCTCTCTGTTACTTCCTCCAACATATTATGTACCCAAAACCTGCCCTGAGATGCTCCAGCTAGCAGGCAGCAGTAGGGAAGGGGGCTTGTAGGTCCAGAAGAGAAGAGAATTGAGGCTATTGATCCCTAACTGCTTGAATACTTCACTGCCTAAAGATTTCAAAACCTGTCCAGACAAAGCACTATAAAATACACTGTCAGGAAAGCTTCTTTCCTTGCAGGGAGAGGGGTAGGATGGACTACTTTTCATTCCCACTCACGCATCCATGCAGGAAAGGGTGGAAACAGCATTTCTGGGGCACACCAGGACCCACTGCCAGGCAGTGGGCAGGAGGTCCCAGGTGCAGAGCCAGCACTGGGAATGCTGATGAGATGGCACAGGGTCACTGACTTTTACCAGCTTCAAAGGTCTTTTTCACCCTGTCAAAATGCTCTGAAGAGGTTGTACATCAGAGTCTGCTTCACTGTGTATTTATTAAGCTTCCTATTGAGCTGTGATTACTTGGCACCCATGAACCACCCCAGTCTCATTCATTTTCCTCTCCATACTTTTCAGTGACTGGGCAGCAGGGTGAACACATTACCAATCCATCCCTGCAGTCCTGGCATTACTTTTCCACAGGCCAACCCATAGTTGCCAGGATAGTATAGCTCAGCCAAGAACAAGAGCTGTGGAAGAAACATTGCACCCTAGGCTTGGCTCCTCCTCACAAAAATCTCTGCTAGGATACATCCTAACAGTTTCCCTGGAGTCGGGGCAATTCTTTACCTGCAGTAGGTCTGGTTTTCAGCAGCCACCTGTTACCAGTTCATGAAACTTGAAGGGGACACCAAATGCATTTTGTAAGGTTTGATATTAACAGGTCACTTCAGCCCCCTCATCTCTGCACCGCAGGCACCAGGAACTGCTTGACCTTGATGAAGCAGCATACTGAATGCTGTCTTAAGCAACTGCACTTCCACATGTGACTGTGTGAAGTGGGACATTTGAGAGCTGGCCACTTTGAAGAGGTCAAGAATGTATGTGTGGCTGCAAAGTGGGAACATCTCAAAATTTTTGAAGTTCTGCATGCCAGGATTAAAATTCCAGTCCCTAAAACAAACTAAGGGCATAACCCTCCTTGTTCCTCTTCATAAAAGGAAGAAAATCTGTTTCTGGAGTGGGGGACTGTGTGGTATGCCAGCAGGAATGAAAGGCTTTATCCTGTTGCACAACTTCCAGGGCCAAGAGAATCCTCTCCAAGACACAGTGATGGTCAGATGGGCAAACAAATGCTTATGGTTCCCACTGGGCCAGACCTCAAACTCTAGCAAAACTGTTACTTGCAAGTGACCAGGATATAGCAGAGAATCCTGCCTGAATTGAGCACAGATTTCAAAGGATGGGCCTGGATTTAAGTAATTTTTTCTGCTTTGGGAGGTGACCCAGGTGAGCCTGATGAAAGCAGCACACACAGAGTGATGGGCAGGAAAAGGACAGTGAGAGGCTGCAAACGAACAGCTGTGTAATCACTGTGAGTTCAGAGCCCTGCTCCACATAAGGGAACAATAAAAAACAATTACACACATCTGGGCTCCTACCCTTTTAAATCATAATTCAGATTAATAGGTTTTGAGTATATTGAGCTGGAGGAGGCTGCTTGAGGTTCAGAATAGCAGCTGCATGCAGACTGCTGAAATATTAAACTTCCATCATCTGAAGCTCTTTAGTAGCATTTTTAATCTCTTACTAGTGTTAACAAAACGCATCAGGGGGTGCTTTAAATTCTGGCCACACTTTTTGGCTTAATTCCAGAAGCCAAAAATCTTTTTCTTTTTAATGCTGAAACTTGCTGATAGCATTGAAGAAAATGTTTAGCCACAGAATAAAGAGACTGATAATCTAATGTGCCTATAAACCTTTTCACTAGGAGCAAGAGGAGAGACAAACAGCTCATTTTCTACTTGACACAGATGCATGTTGACATTAAAAGTCCTTGGAAATCACCTAAAATAGAGGAAAACAAGTCAGGCAAATAAAAGGATAAGCAGCTGCCACTTCCAGGGGCACACAATGTGGAGCTCAGCCAGGTTTCATGAAGCAATATGGCAACCACATCAGCATCACTCAAAAAAGAGATTCAAAGAAATGCGAGGTTGAATTTAAAAAAATCTTTCTGATCAAACTAAAATCCCCAAAGAGTCTTTGCCATAGGTGGGCCTTCTACAAAAATGTTCTTTATGACTTTATGATGTTGTAGCCCCAACTGTGTGTTCTGTTTATGCTGGATATTAAGTTCTGCACCTTTAAGACTGGTTCAGAGAGTGAAGGGGTGAGAAGGGAGAGGAGAAGAGTGGAGTCTGTTTTCAGAAACTGCACTTGCTCTCCAGCATCCTTCACACAGGCAGTGTTATCTGCAGCACAGACAGACAGCGAGAGAGCTCTCCTTTGCTTTTTAGTTAGGTTTTTTTTTTTGCTAGCTGAGGCAGAGAAGTTCCCCAGATTGTGTTTTTTTTTTCTTTTTCTTGGAATTGATCAGTCTGCCCTGGACTGGAAACCCAGAAAAACACCAGGAGCTCATGCCTGTGGCCCACTGGGGCCTGGGGTGCTGCTTTCCAGTGCCAGAGGAACTGATTAGAGACTGAGCAAGCCAAGCTACACCTCACAGCAAGGACTTTCTGAATTTACCATCTCTTCAGAACAGCAAGAGTTTTATTGTTTAATATTCATTTTTTTATGCTAGTGAATACTTTGCTTGTTAATTAACAGTTTTTCCAATTTTCTTCAAGGAAATCTTTTCCTGAGCCAGTTAGTGGGGGTGGGAAGTGGCGTTTGAATTTGCTTTCTACAGGGACCACATTTGGAGGTTTCTTCCCAAATTTGCCCTAAACCAGGACAACAAACTTACAATTACTGAAAAAAGTTGTCAAGAGACCAAAAGCTTAAATTTCCACTATGACTTCAGGCAAAACCCTCAACCCCCAGCCATGTGGGTTTGACGAGTTGGGGATCTCCAGGATTTTACCCAGTCTGGCAAGTCCTCTTCCTTCATGTGCAAGTCTTTGGAACCATGTAGGTTGCTCTTTGAGGTGAACTCTTATAAGAAAGGAAGGAATTTGCTCTGAATCCTCCAACATCTCTTAGTGCAGGTTGCTGCATGGAAATGGCCAAGGCTGAAATCCTCAAAGCAGAGATCCCAGGTTTGGTGCTTGGGGCTGCTCCTCTTACAGGACCAGCAGTGCATGTGTGTGCAAAGGGACACTCCAATGAAGCAGCCTTTCAAGAGTTCATTATGATTAAACAGCTCATTTCATATTGAAAAAAAACAGATGTACTCACTATTCTAAATCTTAAAGGCAGCTTTCTTCCTTCACTTTTAAAGTTACTCCATTCTATTATTTTGCTGAATATGAATATATGCCCATATTGCTGCTTTGATGGTGGAGAGATGGTATAGTTTCAAATTTCCTTTTCAATGGCTTTATTTCCATTGTTTTTAAGTACTTTCTGAGCACTTTTTATCAATTTTGATCAATACTTTTTAAGTATTTATGTGTTTCAGATGCTTAGCTGGTGCAAAGGGATGAACTTTCATCAGTTACTACAGAACAGTGCTGATTTGCAGCATGCAGCAATCACCCCATTACTCTTTTAACTCATCTGTATTCCATCACATGACCATGATAAACATCCCTTTACTTTCCTCTGCCTCTATAGAAGCCAACAACAGAGAAAGAAAGATAAATTTTAGAAAGATTCCAAGGTGAGAACTGTGCAAGATGCGTATCTGATTACCTGCATTTTTGAAATTTTTCAAGGTCAGGCAGAAGTTCCTAATAGTTTGGACCAGTGTGTTCATTTTCCCTACCTGGCCATGAATACTGTTCCTGCAGAGCTCATGTCCTAGCCTCTCACACCACAGCACAGGGAAGCAACTCCACTGACACCAGAGAAGTCCTTTGTGTACACATCAGTGTGTCCCCACCCTATTTGTGTCTGTCACTTGAGCCCGTGAAACCCTGATGTGCCCTGTGACCTCCTGGACCCATCAAACCTGCAGGATATGAGCCCTGTTTGTACAAATTTTAAACAGCCCTCAAGACATCTTTGCCTACCAGGAATGAACAAGACATAAATATCAAGATATATATTCAGTGAAGAGAAGGACTGGGGAGCAAATTCTCTTGGCCATCTGTGAGTACCAAAACCCCAGTGTAAAGCCCTGGTTGTATCTGCCACAACAGAGGCAGCCTCATCCTTGTCACAAACAAATTGTATTTATCCAGGAGTACCTTACCCACAAACATAGTTCAGCTTGGTTTTTTGGGTCATTTTCAGTGGGCATACAAAGAATTAGCAAGCTCTCAGCTCCTCTGTTTTAGTTGCAACAGACCTCCCTTGCCATCTCCAGCTTTCTAGTCCAGTTGGTAAAAAAAATACCATCAGTACTCCCTGGATGAAAAATATGACAGCCTCAGAGACGAAGTGAGAGCCATAAGCCTTTTTCTGAGCAATGGCCAACCTTAAGGAAGGTGCTCGTGGGACTACCTAGGCTCCTGGCCTGTGTTTCAGGAAGACACAAGCCTGTACTAAACCTAGAGCCAGAGAAGGTGTTTTACCTTGCCTGCACTAAAGCACAGGAGCAGGTTTGGGCCAATACAAGTCCAGGCTTTGCAAGCACAGATTATTTTTGGTAAGCTGTACCTTCCTTCAGTTCAGTCGCTGTGCTCAGAGGCCGAGTCCAGCCTGGTGACAGCTTCTCTCAACCAAACCTTGTTTGAAGTGCTGGGCTTTCCACTGTGAATGAATAAGCTCATAACACTTCTTAAATGCAAAGTAACAGGCAGGAATCACAGAATAAGCTGAGTTGGAAGGGACCCTCAAGGATCATCAGCCCAATACCCGGCTCTGCATGGCACTGTCCCCAGGACTTCCACCATGTACCTTAGACCATTGTCCAAACACTTCAGGTCTCTGTGCTCCAAGGAGTTTGAGGATACTCTTCCAGCACAGCAGAGGTATCATCCTGGGGCAAAGTGCTGTTCTCCAGGAAGGCACCATCATTGCCCTCCCCAGCCCAGCACCAAGTCACTGTTCATGCACAGGCAGCACCCACTCCTGACCTTTCATTTCCTGGTATATCCCTCTGCTTGACCAGGGCAGAATGCCTGCCTGTCTGCATGGAAACAAAGCCCTGCTCTTCATCCTGGCACCCTCTGCCCACCCCTTTCAGCAGTGCTGCCTTTTTGCAGTTTAAAGATTCCTTTTTAGAGTGCCTTTTATTTCCAGCTTGGAGAGCTTGGGGGACAAGAGATGGGATAGGGATGCTGAAGTAGTAATTTACATAATCTGATTAACAGAGGATTATCCAATGGCTGCTGAACAGCCTTAGTGTGCTTGAGCTAAAAACCTTATTATTCATTGCTCTCACCACCCTGCAGGGCAGCTGCACCTGCAGCACCAGCTAATACTCTCCTGGGGACTTCAAGGAAGCAGAAAAGCAGGGGCATATTTTTATTATTATCTGGGGGAGGGTTGAGGAGCTGCAGCTCCTTGCGTGCAGCCCCTAGTGCAGCCCCTAATTGATCTGTCTGCATTAGTCACTAGGAAGATGAAATGAAAGCTGAGCCAGTTGGCATTATCAGGAACAGCCATTACCTTTGAAAAGGGCCATCTTGTGTGGCTCTTCCCAGGCTCCCTGTGGCCAGCAGCGGGCCCCTGACCTGCCTGATCCTGACCTGCCATGAAAGGAGTAAAATAGAAGGATCCTGCATATGCAAGGACCTAAAGCACAATTTCCTCTGTGCCTCTCTCAGCTGGGAGCAAACCAGGCCCAACCTTTGCTCTAGGACCTCCAGGAGCATCTAGCCCAGCCATTAACTGCCATGTCCATCATTGTTGCATTTCTTCCCCCCTGCTCTTTTCAGGCCGGCTAGCAGCTGCAGGGGCTGGGGGCAACATACCCCTGGGTGCAGGAATGAAGGGCAGGTACAGGAGCCTTACCAGAGCCTTTCGGGAGAGGTCTTTTGGCAGTGCAATNGTCTTTTGGCGGTGCAACAGCTAATGGCAGCGTACAGGCAGGCAAGACACGATACAGCCTCTGAGGGTGTTGATTACATGGGGTTTATTCGGGGGGTCCCACACTGGGGGGGGAGCATGGCTCCCCCCGGAGAGGGCAGGAGGCAAGAGGCCTGCACGCCCCAGAGAGAGCGGCCAGAGAGAAAAAGAGAGAGAGCTGGGACCAATGGAATACTGATAGGGGAGGAGAGGAGGGGTTGGGTCATCGAGGATGAGGTGGTGGACAGGGGTTACAATGACTGACGACTTAGAGGGCTTACAACTTTGTAATGAACAGAGTGAATAGAATAATTTAAGAAAAATGCATCACCACACACCATAAAACATGTCCATAAGTGCCTATCTGTGTGTCTTTTATGTATCTCTCCAGGGTTGGTGATTCCACCATTTCCCTATGCAGCCTGTTCCAGTGCTTGACAAAGCTCTCAGAGGAGAATTTTTTTCCTGATATCCAATATAAATCTCCCCTGGCAAAACTTAAGGCTGTTTCCTCTTGTCCTGTCACCTGGGAGAGGAGATCAATCCATGATCCATGGTCAATCCATCAATGCTACTGACCTCCTTCCAGTAAATTGAAAGAAAAATAAGGTACTTCCACCACAAGCTTCCTTTTCTCCAGGCTAAACAATTCCAGTTCTCACAGTGTAAAGCAGCAAACTCTCCTGTAACAATTCAGCAGGTTGTCTGGAAAAAAAAAACTACCTGAAAGGACAGATAATGCCATAGCTCCACTGTAAGAGCATCGACTGGGGCTGAGTCCAGCTCTCCCAGAAGGAATGGGAGATGGCTGAAATTGAGGTCCTGGCAAGACAAGATGCATTCAACTTCTGCCAGTTTCAACAGAAGCAGGTCTGCATCCCAAGCATCCACCCACGGTGAAGGGTTGAAACTCCAAACTGAGAAACATGTGAACTCTAGAATGAAAAGAACTAGGGACACAGAGATTTTCAGGAGAAAAAACAGATAGTGTGAACTGGACTCTCCCACACATATTCACTTCAAAAGTGGGGAAAGAGGAAGAATTTGGATATTTTCCCCGCATTATACAGAGGGACATCTGTAAGGCAGGCAACTATAAAAGGTTTTAGAACATTCCAAGGATACTAAAACAGGACTTCCTAGAAGAAAAGAGTCACAACCACATTTAATTCCCCTCCCCCAGTAGAAATGCTGCGATATAATCACCCAAGTCTATTTGTAAGTCTTTATTTCCTGGAGCATACTCCATCTTCACAGCAAAGTCTGGAGATGCTTTACATATTCACTTGTGACTCAGACTGCTGCATTTGTCTCTGAAGACCTGTCTGACAGCTGCCATTCACAGACACCACCTAAACAGATTTTGCAGCTCAGTGTGTCTTCCTTACTCCTACCACAATGTGAATGAACAATGGAACACAGTGGTCTAGTAAAACAGGGAGGTTGCAGAGTGTGGTGAAGTTATCCTGCCTGTTTGCTCATCCAAATTTTCCTTCTCTTCTTAATCAAGAGGAAATGCTTCTGACTTCAAGGTAAAAAGAACAAGAACAAAGGTTGAGAAGCAGCCACCAGGAGACACATCGTATGTGCACAGCCATCATCACCGTTGTTTTTTTCCTGTGAGCTGTGACACAGAGAAATGTCCTTTCACTGTTCAGCCCTCAGTGCTGCCTGGAAACAATGACCCATGCCAGCTGCTGGGTGACCTGCCAGGCTGGACAGCAGTTACACCTGTGGGATGTCCAACAAGGTGTCCAAGGTGTCCATGGCAGTGGTATCTCCATGGACCTCTCTGTGGCAGAGGTGTCACAAAGATATTTCCATGCTTTGGTGTAATTAATATTGTTGGGTTTAGGAGTTAAGTAGTACCTACAGAAAGGGATAACATTGCATCCTGGGGTACACAAGTTCTCCTGCTTTGAGAAAGATAATCTCTGTTGCTAAACTAATCCTTCATGCTGGCATCTTCCCAGACGTCAAGAGGAACAAGGAATCAAGAGCAACCCCACTAGAATTTCTCTGTGCCACGTGCTGTGGGAAACCTGTTTCCTACAGAGTCTTATTTTCCTTTACAGCTGTAGCTCTGTGAGACCTCCTTACACCTCAGGATTATTGAATCTAGACCCTTGTCTCCTGATCAGAAAAGCATTCAAAATGGCAAGACAAAATATATGTGAAAGGAACATGTACATGCTGCTGGGTAAAAGTCAGGCCCCTTCTTCACTTGGTCTTGTTACTTCAGTACAGGAATTGAAGGGTTAGGACCTGGTGTAGATCATCTGGCATCTCATGGTGTCCCAGCAAAGGAAGACAGTTCCACAGATCACAGAGACAGCAGAGACAACAGCAGCATCTGTTTACTCCGTTGTATGTTCTCAGAGAGGGACTTTTATATATATTCCCCAGAGGCTCACCAACCAGAAGAAAAACATTTCCTCACAGCTGCTATTACCTTTTTTTCATGCTTCTGTCCCCAGAAAAAGCAGGAGACCTATTTAGCTGCCATCCATTCCCCAGGCACACAAACTTGACCCACATGAGACACACAAAACACACAGAACAAACAGACTGAAGGAAAAAAAAAACCTTCTCTTGAGCAGCGGGCACATTTCTCACAATAAATCTTCAACATACAAATAGCAGCAGCTCCTCCCTAGCAGACAGCAGGAAAAGTTATGGAGCAAAAATCATGCCAAAGAAACACTTTCAAATGTCGGGGTCTAGGTCTGCTCACAGTGGTGAGGGGGAGGGATGCATCTTGTGAAGAGGTTATGCTGCTCCAGCATTATGTGTCAGTTTAAACATTGACTGTTTTCAAAAAGGTGCAACAAACCAGGGGTTCTTTCCTTCCTCCCTTGTCCAACCCTGCTCCTGGGCCCCTCCTGGCTGACTCCAGCTCCCTGTGCAGCTGAACAACTGTTTGGGAACACAGGACAGCTCAGCTCTGGGGCCTTGTGTTATTTATGAGTTTGGAAATCAGAGCCGTTCGGTTCACTGCCAGTAAATGGCAGTGATTGCAAGGAGGTGGGGGCGGTTGGGGGGAGGCTTGTGTGCCTCTTCATTCTCTATTCCCTGTGAAAAGGGAATCACTCCAGCTAACTGGCCCATGGAGATAAGGATTTCAGACAATCTGCATTAGCCTGATAAGCCAGTTTGCATTTCACAAAGATTGTTTGTTAAGAACCTCAGTAAAATAAAATACAGTCAGAAGGGCTTATCAGCACAACTCATTTCCACTCCTACCACTCTGCCTGTCAGCACTGACATTTTTTTCACCCTATAAATTAAGGTCCCTTCTTGTGTCCCAGGTCTCTGGGATGGATCATGGACTTGGGAGCAGAGCGAGAGGGCTGGAAAGGACAAGGAAGAATGGCCTGAAACCTCCCATCTGCAACTGCCACTGTTAGAGCTGTGGTCCTGATCCACAGTGTGTGGGAGGGCAGAAGAAGAACTACCTGGTGGGTAGTTTGGATTTGCCCTTTCCAGCTGGGCTGGCATCACTGGCCTTCCGTCTTTGCACCAACAAAGGATCAGAGCAGGAAAAAGGAGTTTGTACACATTTCCCTCTATTTCATGTTTTCCCAACTCCTCACATAATAAACCAAACCAAAACCAACAAAACATAACATGGCCCCTAACATGAGAAGTTAGGGACTTCATGAGAAGTTAGTCCCTGTTAGTCTTCCCTCTTCCCTCCTCCGTCTTCAAACAGACCATAGTCATTTTCCATAGGCATTTTCCTATAAAGCAGCCTTGATGAATCATAGAAAACTATTAGAACACCCTCTGGAGCACACCTTTCCCCTTCTTTTTTCCCAGCACCTTCAGTTTTTGCAGGGAACACAGCAAAGCCATTCTGTTTGGACAGTGCTGCCTTTCCAGGAGGTGGATGCCCATTTCTGCACAGACCTGGGGCATTATTCAGGTATCACACTAATTCAGATTCAGAAAATCCTTTTCCAGTCCTCTTTGGATGAAGAGTCTCAGAGAAAGGCAGCCACACAAATTAACAGCTATACAAAAACAATTAACAAACTCAACACCTTCCATGGTTTGACAGCCAGCACAATTACAAAATCACTTAATCTGTATCATCTGTTGTTTCCAGCTGCCATTGCTGCACACAATTTTATTAGGATTTTTTGGCAGAAAGACTTTAGCAAGACAGAAAGCATCCTGGTAGGGCTTTGCATTTCTACCTTAGTCCTTGCTAATGCTGTGGAGTAATGAATCAGTTACTGCCACAGGTAAGGATGACTCTGTCTCACACCTTTTAAGGACTCTTACCCTCAGCATGAGCACTGCTGACCATCACAGAAGTTGCATTAGCCACATTTCCAACAGGTTCCTCCTTTTCAGGCCCATTTGTAGGTGAAATCACAACCAGAGAGCTTCAGAAATGATATTGGGAGGGATTGGAAGATTTGGTGGTCAAAGAACCGGTAAAAATATTTTCTGGGTCTTTCTTTGTCTTGTTCACAGGAGATATTGTGGACCTTTACTCAAGAGGTTAGAATACCTCTACTGCGCTGCAGGGAAAGGCAGGTCCCTGAAGGGCTGAGGGGCAGCAGATTAATTGGCTGACTTCCTTAGCTGCTTGCAGCAAAGTGGCTGTAAAAGACCGGCAAGGAAGAGGCTAAGATGGTCTCAGCACATTGACCTCAGCAACAGATTTATCTCAACAAGAAAGAACAGGGACTTCTTCTGGTCAGACTTCAAATGCATTATAGAGGCATCATTAACCCAGAGAAGTGGCTGCAGCAAACAGCCAGGGGCTAAAGGCCTCAGTAGTGCAGGGAAGTCATCACAAGTGGCGACAAGCAGCACATAGAGAGTGTTTGATGGAGATGGGTGCCAAACTCATTCAGTGGTGGTGTTCTTGTGTTTCCAGGTATATTGGAGATACAGGATTGAGTTTACCATTAATAAATCTGTAGATGCCACCAATACGAGTGGGAGTGTGGATCTGCTGGAGGCCAGGAGCGCTCTGCAGAGGGGTCTGGACAGGCTGGATCCATGGGATGAGCCCAATGAGGTACAACCAGGGAAAGGGCTGGGTCCTGCCCTTGGGTCACAACAACCCCCTGCAGCTCCAGGCAGGAAGAAAAGTGTCTGGAAAGCTGGAAAAGGCCCTGGGGGTGCTGGTGCCAGCAGCTGGACATGAGCCCAGGGGTGCCCAGGTGACCAAGAAGGCCAATGGCCCCTGGGCTGTCCCAGCCATGCTGTGGCAGCAGGAGCAGGGCAGTGACCGTCCCTGTGCTGGCACTGCTGTGGGACCACCTCAAATCCTGGGGGCTGCTCTGGGCCCCTCGTGGCAAGAAGGATATTGAGGGGCTGGAGTGTGTCCAGAGCAGGGAACAGAGCTGGGGAAGGGTCTGGAGCCCCAGGAATGGCTGAAGGAGCTGGGAAAGGGGCTCAGCCTGGAGAAAAGGAGGCTCAGGGGCGATCTGGTGGCTCTGCACCACTCCCTGACAGGAGGGGGCAACCGTGAGGGGGTTGGGCTCTGCTCCCAGGGAACAGGGACAGGAGGAGAGGAAACAACCTCAAATTGTGCCAGGAGAGGTTTAGGTTGAACATTAGGAAGAAATTCTTAACAGAAAGGGTGATAGGACATTGGAATGGGTTGCCCACAGAAGTGGTAGAATCACTGTCCCTGGATGTGTTTAAGAGAAGGCTGGATGTTGCACTAAGTGCTCTGGTCTCGCTGACAGAGTAGTGATCAGTCACAGGTTGGACTTGATCCCAGAGGTCTTTCCCAACCTACTTGATTCTCTTACACGTATTTGTGAGGATCACAGAGCAAAACAACACCACCCAAGAACACCTCCAAGTCAAGCCAAAAGCTGTACTGACATCCTTTTCCAAGTCCGTGCTGGAACTGAGTCACACAAACACACTTTCCAAACCTTGTTTTGGAGGGGTGGAGGCTACATTGCACTGCTGCAGAGGATGTCAGACACTGGGGCCAAGAAGGCATGCTCCTCATTTTCTTCCAAGTAATGGAGGAGAACCCACTGCATTGTTTAACTGGAGGGTGTAGAGGGATATAATCTGCGCACCTCTCACACCCACAGAGGGATGGGGAGGACAATCAGGGGAAAACAACCCATAAAACTCAAGGCTTGAGATAAGAACAGTTCAATAACTGAAAACAAAGTAAAATACTAACAAGGTTGATAACAACAATAATAATAATAACAATAATGGGAGAGAGCAAACCCCAAAAGAAAGTAGTAGACAGCATAGTTTGCTCACCACCCATAAATTGATGTCATTCCACCCCCAGCAGTAATCAGCCCTCCCAGCCAACTCTCCCCAGTTTATACCCAGAGCATGACATTCTCTGAAACCCTTGGATTGTTCAGCTCACCCATCCCAATGGTTTCTTATGCACCCGACCACTGGTATAGCATAAGAAACTGAAGCATTCTTGATTTAGTGTATGCATTACATAGCAACAGCTAAAACACAGGCATGTTATTAACAATTATTCTCATACTGAATCCAAAATCACAGCAACATACCAGCTTCTGAGAACATTAAATCTGTCCCAGCTGAAACCATGACAATAAAGAAAATGTTTCCCAAGGATTGGATTAAGACACCAGATGTCCAGTCAGCCACATAGGGACCCCTTTCCACATGACACAAATGTATCTTGGCTTCCTAAAATACAATAATAAATTAAAACAAAACAAAAATATTTTAAACAAACAAACAAAACCCCAAAACCCACCAAAACCCAATAGCCTGCCCTGGCTCCTGTCTTAACCAGCTGTTCCTGGTATTTAATCTTTTCTCCATGTTTGTTCAGAAATCCTTCTTCCAGTGCAGCTGGAAAAGGTTGTTACCAACAGGCAACCAAACCTGAATGCTAACAATGTGAGATGGTTACAGGAGTCCGAAGAGCAGGCACAGAGATTTTCCAACACAAAATGCTCCTGCTGCCCCAACTGGCTCCTGAGACACTGCTCTGGACAGTGGCAAAGAGGGGCTAGTGTCTACTCAAGAAGAGAGGCCACACAGTAGCTCCTTGTGGAAGCTGCTTTACTCAAGAATTTTGACTTTTCTGACAGGAAGAGGATAAGTTAAAGGCACTGTAATTATTTGCTTTATGTCAAAAAGAGCCACTTGCTTATCCTGGTTTTGAAGTGGAAGGAACAGAAATGGCTGAGCTGAGGAAACACAATGCTATTAAGCAAGACTATCAGCTGGTGTAAATCATCTGCTGGTGCCACTTCACCAAAAGAGCTGAACTAGATCAGTGAACAGAAGTGCTAGGCAGACTTTGATATCCTTGCACATTGTTTTTCAAGTTCCCTTGTTCTATTCTGCAATTCATGGTATGATAGAAACACATTAAGAGGAAGAAAGCAAGCCTGAGTAACGAGGCAGCTGCCCCTGAGTTGCCTGAACTGCTATGTGAACTCAGAGAATTCTGCTGAGGAGTAAAGTACAGAACCACATCCCTGGGAGCCACTGCACTGTGACAAGCCAGTCCTTGTCTGTGTTAAACATCTCATTCATCTGTGCAAAGCACACAATTACCATGGGCAGTGCAAGGCAGAGACTGGTTTTCTCTTGAGTTGACATACTTCAGACTTCCAGAGAATTCTAAAGTAGCAAAGGATGCAAGCTGTTTAACACCAGTTACCATCATCTCCCAGGCTCTGCTTCAACAGCAAGGGAATAACAAGATTGGCTACTACTTTTTCATCTGGATAGCAGAGAAAGATTCAACAGTACTTCCAGGATCCTCTCCTGCCTGCATCACCACAGTTTTGTCCATCTTCTGTGTCTGAGGTTAAAAGAACAGTGTGGTGGAACAGGCATGGGCCCTTCTATCAGAATATTGCTCCTGGACAGGTAATAAGTGTCAGCATCTCTCTCAGACCCTCCTTGCCCTGTGCAGCCAAGAATTGTCCATCCCATGATTGTTCTGCAGCCTCAGTTTGGCCCAGACATAACCCTTTTTGGAAGAGCTGCATTTACCCTTTTGTTGCAAACAGTCACACTTTTTTCAAGGGTTCAAGATGCTGCAGTTTTCTCTCCTTTCCAGTGGCAATTCACCATCACACCTAGCATGAGCTCCAGTGTCTGATTCCAGAAATAGATTCCAGAAATTTCTTAAGCTCATAGACAAATTATTCCAATTTTGACTTTGTAAAAGCAGAAAGTTGTGGAATACTACAGAATCATGGGAAATAGGAACTCCCTCCACTGGGAAGGTAGGATTAACTATAGCCAGTCCTTAACTCAGTCAGCCGTGGTTGGCATTTGCCTGATGTGCTCTTAGAGACCCTCAAAGTCACAGGTTTTACACATTTTCACATGTTAAATACTCCAGATTCTATGCAGGTGGAGCCATTTGAATGCCTTACATTTACTTTTGTTTCCTACCTCCCACAGAAAGGGAACACACTCATCCCTTCCTTTTCTTGCAACCATCTTTTATGGCTTTTGAAAACAGCCTTTTATGGTCCATTCTCTCCAGGCAATGCTATTTCTTCAATCTTTCCTTGCCATTATTTTGGAGCTTTAAAGAGTTTCCTGTCTTTACCAGCTGCACAAAAATAATGTGAAAAAAGTTTGCTGCAGGGAAGCTAAGGGACTTTGCATGTGGTTGCTTAAGACCATTAGAAGAATTTAGGAATTACTCTCCTCCTCAGAGCATTTCCAAAATGAAGGCACTTAGAAAGTTAAGAAGGTAACACAGAATTAAGGATCCATTCCAGATGAGGCATTTCAGGAGAATCTATGAGGAAGCACACCTCAATCTGGCTGTTTCTGTGGGAATGCCAAGGCTTCAGCCTTATGATGTGCCTTCAAAGAGCAGCACTTCCATGATGTTCACACCACTCCTGGGCACCCAATCTGTATCCAAGCAGGAAATCTGTGGCCAAAGCACTGCACAGAGTGACAGGAGATGTCCAATGTGCAATCTGTTTGTGCAACTGAAGGATCCTTTCTCCTACATGTGGGCATCTGCTTTATTATTTTTGTCGTATCCCAAGTATCTTTATTAAAAAATAAACGCTCAAAGACAGGCCGTCAGTAAGCAGTGTAAGAAAGATTTCAGGATTTTCCTCTGTGTATTATGTCATGGTAACTGCAATGAAGGGTGTTAAATGCTGCCCGAGATGACAAAACAAAGGATGAAACAGCATCTCAAGTTGCAAGTTAGACTCTCCTTTTAATCAGTGTTAAATACACACTCGTATCTTCTGAAGAGAAAACATTTTAACCTGAAGAATACCTTACAGGTGTAATCATCTATTCAAGACATCCTCCCTTTCAGGAACATGCATTTTTTTTATTAGTCTTTTAATCTACAAAGTCAAAACTTTGACAGATTGTAATTTTCTTAGAAGATCTTTTCTTTCACTCAGTTATCACATTTCAGAAACTCACAGGCTTATTGCATGTTATTACACCAAGAAATTCAGGACAGAGTTATGAACATGAAAATCCCAATGATATTCACAATTTTTTTCCATTTTAAGGAAAAAATACAAAAAAATTCTACCTGAGCAATTATCCCTTATGATGTCGTGGTTACTTTAGCAAGTGAATGGTGTTAGCAGGATTTTACATCTCTCTTCTTAACCAGGCAGAACAAACAAAGCTACCATCTGATTCAAGAGCCAGCCTGATAAGCTGTTAGCAGAAACTGAATCATTTACTCCAGCGTTTCAGTGGCAGGAGAAACTGAAACTGAGGGGATTGGCAGGATTGCTGCTGCAAATTTGATGAACAGGTGGTATCATACACATTTCTCCTATCCCTTAGAGAGAAGCCTCTGTTCTGTGAAACAGAAAACTATGAATAATCCCCATTTCTATCTACTTTGCAGGAAAGCAGGGATAGCTGTAATTTCCTAAAATCTCGTCAAACCTTTTATAGGGAGAACACAAGGACTGGAACATTAAAACCAGAATTTTATTTCTTTTCTCTTTTCATGGGGAAGTCATCCCAGCAGTGTGCACCTTCACATTCTTAAAGAAGAAAAGAACAAATTGAAAAATGTTCAATGTGAATAGTTTTTCCTTCCATTCACCTAGTGTTATACAATTATTAGATACCTCCTAGATGTAAAGCAGGTGGTCACACAGGTTCTGTGACACAGAAACACTCCATTCCCAACACCAACCCAATGCTCATGGCAGGGATGTACCAGTCTCAAATCCAGCATATTTGAGGTACACATAACCCTGGTGTTTTCAAGTTAAACAGTCACATGATGTCCTTTGAAAAAAGAGGAACTTCTCTGAGATTTTCCCATCCTAACCTTCTCTCAAGCTTGAGAATTGAACAGTGAAGGTTTTGATGATCTCAGGAATGTTAAACCCACCTGGGCACTGTTTACATTTGAACAGTCAACTACCCATAAGTCCACTGCAGTCCTCTCTATTCCCTTTCTGCAGCTTTTCTTTCAGCTTCTCTTCCCTCCAGCTGCTTTTCATCTTCCCCTTTAAACACCTGGAGAAATCATGATGAAGGTGAAGAAAATACCTGTTAAGCAAAGGGAAGGAAATGTCTCCTTAAGAAACACATGGGGCATTACAAAGGGAACAGATGTCGACGCCTTTGGGCACTGGGAAATCACAGACTGACAGTTCTGGGGAGCGGCTCTGTCACAGCCAGGGGTCAGTAGATTTGGATGACATTGTCCCATTCATCAATAGGCCAGACTCCGTTGTCCTGCACATTGAAGGGTGAGCTCTTCCAGTCCCATGTCTTCACAGGCACCTTCCACTCCAGGCCATAGTTGGCCTCCACGTACTGCAGGGTTTCACAGGGCACGTGGACCTTGAGTTCCACAAATTCAGTCCAGCACAGAGTAAACTTGGGAAAAAGATACCTGTGCCAGAAAAAAAGGGCATAGTCACTGGCAGGCTAGAATGTACCTCTCAGTAAGTTCAAGGAGAAAGCAAGCAACTGCAGCAAGTGTCTATGTTACATTTATACTGTTTTTTCTCTTACACACTGAACAAGGGTGTTATCAACAGTAACTGGTGAACATTTACTTCATGTGCTTAGGAAGGAGCATTCATAATTCTTGCTTGTACTCACATCATTCTGCCGCCTATAGGTTAGTCCCTGCCTCTGCTTTGCCTGTTACAAACAGGATTTAATAGCTACCCCACTTAGAAAAGCAAGGGTGATACATGCTTACAGCAGTGGCAGTTTCATGGCTTACAGCAGTGGTAAATTTCACAGTTTGACCAGTATGACATTCTATAGAAGTGTGAGAGTCGAGGTGTGAAAAAATACCAAAGCCTACCCACTATCCCTGCAGAGGAAACTCCCACTTCTGAGGTTCTGAAGGCTTCCATACACACAAAAACACCCTAAAAAAAGTGATCTTAAAATTCCTTTTCACAGGTTAAAATGAAATCATAAGCACTTTGTCCTTTTAAAAAAGGTTTGTACATTTGTATGATGAACAAAAACTATCCCCTCCATCTTCTTGCAAGCATGAAGTTAATTTTATTTCTAAGCTCTCAGCAAACAAAATGAGAAAATGAAACAATTTTGCTTCATGTCTTAAATGGAGGGAAAGAACAAAGTGATCAAGCATTTTTGGATATATATACATCCACAGACTGCTGAATTCGACTGAACTCTTACACAAAGTACTTTGTTAAAATTAAATTTAAGAATTAAAGCAAACAGTGTGGATTTGATTCCCAGACTCAGTTTTTGTACATATTCATTTTCTGCTAGATAATGCAACTGTCCAGTATTAAATTTGCAAATAAACAAGACTCCTCAATTGCTGCAACTCCAAGACAATATCAAGAGGATGCACATGCTTATATGTCAGGAATGCTGAGGAAGTGCTTGTGCACTTGGAAATGCAAACCACACAGCCAGACTGTGAGGGTTAGAAACCAGCTCTTCAAGGAAACAGACGCTAAAAATTACTATGAGAAATATTTTAGGGATTCAATAAGAAATATTTTAGTTCACTCCCCTCTAATTAGAGATGTATAGGAAGTATGCCTGTGCAAATATTTAGCTTTATGAAGAAAACACCTTCTACCTTTCAGTTTTAATCTTAGGAGAGAACTTCTACCTTCTCTGTGATGACCTAGTAGCAATCAAAATCTCTTCTGACACTATAATTCCTTTAAATTTTTTAGAGTGGATTTAGGATTTAGCATAAACAAACAATCACTCCTCTTTTGACTGACCTCCTCATTTTTGTCTTCCTCCAAAATTCTGACAGGGCTGGATACTAAGCAGAACTGAGGGTCATTCTGGTGTTTCACATACTGAGATTAAGCCTGTCAAGTGCTCTCACATCTCACAGTAACAAAAGCTGGATCTCTTTTCTCTTTTTGATGATGTATCTGGAATAACATGCCTGGAACTACTTGGCTAAGGATTCTGAACAGCTACAGTTCTGACATGGCTCAGAGTCTTTATGGTGGTAAACAAGCAGTTTTCCTGGTCCTTTTCTGTGTGTACTAAACTAAGAAATACCAGCTCAGAATTAGAGGCTTGGCTTCCTTATGATGCTATGCCTAAGCAAAATTATTACTGATCTAGAAAGCTATGTTTGGAACTTTTAATAAGCTACCACCAAAAATAAATACAAGGTTACAAGAAAAGGAAAGAGCTTTTTGGAAGATGGCAGTTCCAAAAGAGCTGTAATATCCAATGATACAGAAACTGCAGTGCAGCACAGAGTCACATTTACCCCCTATTCTTGTGCCTTAGACCAGTCATTACAAAAACAAACAAACAAACAAACAAAAAAAAAAAAACCCCAAAAACAAAACAAAACAAAACAAAAAAAACCAAAAAAACCCCAAAAAAAACCCAGGGGAAAAACATCTCTCAAGTATCCAAGGTTTGACGGAATTTTGAAGGAGCAGTGTCAACTTCATTGGCATGGAAACAGCTCCTGCAACTTAAACACAACAGGAGCACAAAGGAAAGGAATTTATTGGTCAGCTTGGTTTTCAGAACGCACCACACATGAAAACTGAAACTGCTGCTGTATTCTAAAAAAAAAAAAAATACTTTGCTACACAGCACATTTTCTGTGGGAATATTCCAAGAGCTCTTTCTTTAGTCTATTTCTAAATGTACCTTTTTAAGCTGGTTATCAAAATAACTTTCCCAGTCTTTATCACTTCAGAACAAAGATAAGTAAGACAAGGATTTGGACATAATCTCCAACTGGATGACAGTGCTCACTAAATTTCCATTAGCTAAATGCAAACAAATACATTTCTGGCAAAAAATTAAAGATAACAAAATCCTATAGAAGTCTACAAGGTTTCCAACAAGTCTGCAGCTATCTCCTTCTGAGTGAAGGTATGTGATTGAAAGAAATGAATCTAATTATCAAAACATATATTCAGTTTGCAGAATGTATTGGGAAGCTTGTTTGCTGATTTAATACTGGAAGATGTGAAACAAGAAACACAGGATCCTATGTAAAATTCCATTTTCAGAACATGAACAGTAAGGCCTGCAGGAATTGTCCATGTTGCTGTCACAACAGTACAGTCAACCCAGTATTCCAAACTGCTACCTCTTCTGTTCAAGGAGAGTTGAGGGGTTTTGCCATAGTATTTCTTCAGCAAGACAGATGCCTAAGGATTAATCTTCTGCTACAAAATTAGATTGTGCAATAAACACTGTTTTAGATACTTTTTCTCATCTTGGGTGTTTATGTAACTGGGAGCCTATCACAGTCAGATAAGATCTGCTTAATACATGATATGCCAGCCCTGCTTTTGATTACACAAGATATCTGACATTTACTTTCTAGTAAGACACGAGGTTCTCTCTCTGCTTCACTGTCTCAGAGTGTAGAATCTCCTCTGATTCACCTCTGACATCCACATTTCCACAAAGAGCACAGACTTTGAAGGCAACAGCACACAAAATACCATCAGTAAACACAAGCTTGTTCAATTTCTTTCCTACTAGTGGTAAAAATCTAGTTCTTACTTAAATTTCTTGCCCGATTTGGCCTGAGTTCCTCCATTCCATATGTGGTCATCCTCTTCATAGAAGAAAAAAATATCAAGTTTCACATCACCTTCTCCCTGAAAAGAGAGTTCCAAGCTGTCTTCCACCTAGAAGACAAAAATACACACTCTATATACATAAAAATACAAAGCAACTTATGTCAGCAGAAAACAGATTAATTTTCATCAGATATACAGGGTGACTTCTATTCTAACTGGAGAAAACATGATAACTCTACATTATTTTTAAACTTTATTAAACACTTCTGCAACTGAAGTAAAAACTACAAATCTACAGAAACACACACGTGAAGTAAAATGTTCATTTGCTATGTACCTTGCCAAATTTGTGCTTCAGTGGCAACCCTGCATTCTGAAAAGCTGGAATGATATCTGCTTTGTAGTCCCTTATAAAGATTCCCAAATCCACATCTTTGCTGTAAGGAATGACATTGCATTGCCTATACCAGCCTGAGGGAGGGAAAAA
>VZUA01060440.1:11179-44169 GCA_013401035.1 Horornis vulcanius | reverse complement strand
AGTTTTACACAGAGAGAAAGTAATTTTGGAAGTGCCATGATGGCCCTCTCCTTCCCCTATTCTGAACTTACTTTTCATATGCCCCAGGGTAGCGACCAAAGTGGAGTTTCCGGAAAGGCACAAACTTTCTGTCCATGTGTTGCTTGAGTCTCAGGGGTCCATGCCAGAGGAAATTGCCACTCCTCTCATAGAAGACCACCAGGTGAATGGCATGGGATGCCAGTTTGAATATGTAGTGCAAGGGAATTTCCATCCCAGACAGGTCATCCATTCCATCCAAGCGGGGGTCTTTGTTTATGATCTTTAGCCACTGGAACCCCATCTTCTCAGCAGTTCTAAAAAGGCCCACCTGAAAATGAGGAAGACAGAAGGCAAAGCACGCTAAAGATTAGATAAAACAAAATTGAAACCTAAATGCTTATTATTAACTCACACCATTCCCCATTTTCATTTTATAATCAGACTTAAGCACAAATGAATCAAAAAATCTCTAAGAGCTTGAAGACCAGCAGTCATAAGCAATTCTAACCACCTTCTTTCCTTGTCTAAAATTTTGTCCTTCAAACTACAAAATAAAACAACAAATAAATGTTGTAAGCCATGCTTGAATTAGGTTTGTTCCTTGCCATAGCATCCTACCCTGCACCCTCAAACTATTCTCTAAAACTGTTCTGCCAAATTTGGTGTTCCTAAGTCCTTGAATAACAACATCACTAACACAAAAATGATTACTCCAAAAACTTCTTTTGTGGGGCAAATAAAAATCTCACCAAACACTGAGCACTGCACTCAGGTAACAGGCTTTCATATTGCCACCAACAAACAGAACTAAATTCTGCCTGATTTAAAAAAAACCAAACCAATCAGAATCTGAAGAGCCTTTCAATTTCCCCCCTTGAAATGTTTTCTATAAGCATATCTTCTCCTCTGAATAATACAGAAATTATCACCGAGACACAAAGCAATAGGAAATCTATTTATCTCAGTGTGCTGCTACACAACTTTACTCTTAGTTTCTTGAATTCCTTCACATCCCTGGGTAATACAACTGCCTGATCAGGCCCCCCTCTTCAGTCAAGTTCTTCAGTGAAATAGACACTGACGATTTCAGTGTCTCCTGAAAGAAAAAGGAAAAAGGAACCAGCTCACCACTGGTATCTTTAGTATGTAGAAAACTAATAAATATTTCTGGATTACACTTAATTGATGAAATAATCTTGGATTTAATTTTGTGCTTCATCACCTCTATTTTTACACCTCTATTTTTAACACAGCCATTAAAATGTCCTAACACCACAGAGAAGCAGAGATACCAACACATTAAGTGAAATGGTATTAAGTACAAGAATGTGCTAAAAGAAATGTAAACCAGCAGACTATGATAATTTTTCCAGACTTGTCACATCAATATTTGCATTTCCTTCTTGGTAAGTCCCCAAACTCCAGATTTATAACAGCTGCACCTACATTATATGCTCAAGGTTCTCCTCCTTCCTTTCTAAGAGATCTTTTTCTTTCCTTTTGGCATAGACTCAGACTACCAGTAGTTTTTTTTTTTTATTATTGCAGACAGCTTCTAAAAAGTTTTAGCTATAAATTACTCCTAATGTATCCAGGCTAGTAAATGGGCAACTTTTGCTTTAAAACAAAGTTCCCTCTGCCTACAATACTACCACCACATGAATTCAGATACAAACATGAAAGCCTTAAGTGACAACATCAAAGAACAGCTGAATGCATTAAAATACACAAACGTGAACTGAAAACATGCACTTACTTCATGTTTCCATGTTTTGTCCAGTAGTGCAAAGGTAGTGAAGTCTCTTGGAGTACAGAAGTATTTGCATTCTGGGCTGGGGCCATCAGGAGAGCTTCTGATCTGCTCAATGTCTTTATCAACCAGTCCCAGAATTAAAGGATCGATCAAATAAACTGGAATATTGTGACTGGATATTAATCCTAGGAACTTCCTAACCACATGCTGTTTGACAGAGGACAGAAACACCATCTTTGCATTAAAACTTTTTGACAGAAAGAAACCCCAACCCACTGCAAGAAGGCAATCTTGTCTCCAGTACATCCTCTGAGTGTACACTTCACTTCCACTAACAGTTGTGAGATGGAGTGAGAAGGTAGGATGCAAGTGCCACAGAATTTGGATTCTGGTCTACCCAGGGCACTCAACATTGCAGAAGGAGTTAAAAGCTGCAGCAAGAATGTTCTGTGTCTTATGCAAGGAGTGAGTAACTTGAGTCAGTGGAGAACATTAATCAAGCACATTTAAACATTCATGGCACACAGAAACCATTTACAGCAGCCACAGTCACCCTGTTACTTAAAATGTATTCACCTCTAACATTTAAATTTAATGACTTTAGAGCTCTGGCTTCAGAGAAATGTGAAAACACAAGGAGAGGATGTGGGTCAACAACAGAGTTTTGGCAGCAGCATTACCTGTGTGGTAGAGGCAGAAGCAAGGCTAACCTCATAGTGATTTCAGCTACATGGAGCTGAAAGGTAAGCGATGTGCTCGTATTATTTCCATGACTAAAACTGGCACACCAGACTGACGAACAGGAAAAAATCTGTGCAGAAGTACCCACCATTTCTCCAGGAAAATAGATGCTTTCAACTGAAATTTAAATAAGTTTAAAAAAAACCCCATAAATAATGGTAGAAAGACATGGCCTTGATGTTAAGACATCAAGGGAAACGTGTTCAAATTTAGTATTTTGGACACATCACTGCAGGGACTCTGAAGAAAGCCTGAAGGGCAGTAGGTGGCAGGATCATGGAGCATCCTTTATCACTAATGATCTCAGAAGAGTAAGTTAAACCTTTAGGAGAGCTCTGCCCACAGACTGGAAACCCCCTGTGACACCTCACACTTGGTAGGCAGCTCCAATGGGTATCACCTCAAAGAATAGCAAGGTATTCCTGGCACAAGCAAGCAGTCCACAGAACAGTTGGTTTGGATTTTTTCCAGGGACAGTTCTTAACCAGAGCACCTTCCCTCTTGCTCAGCAGAAACCAGGCCTTTAAATGGCCTTTCTGCTAATTAGCAACAGTATCATGTTGCATCCAAAGGAAAAGACAGCCAGCTCCCAGCACATTCTTCTCCTTAACCATCTGTGCTGTTTTTCCACTGGGAGATCAGTTAACAAAAAGCCTTTTGTAAAACTGTTTCCAAACAAATCCTAACTACAAATAATATAGGGGACCTTCTGATTCCCCAGGGTGGGCATTTTGGTTGTATTCAATCCTGCAAGCCTGAAGCAAGACACAATATCCCATTCCAAGCACCTAAGAACAGTCCCAGCACTAGTCATGAGGGCTGGAAAACAGCACCAGGTGAATGCTTGTGAAGAGCATTACAACCCAGCACAAGCAGGTAACAGAACAGTGACCAGCAGGTTAAATACCAGGAGTGGGCAAAGGAGAATTGTGTGACCCAGGACCTTCTCAGACCAACAAACAAGCTGCATGGCGAACCAGCCAAGCTGCTCAACACTCAGCCTGAAAGGACTCAAAACTCTGGATCAACATTTCTGTATCAGAAAAAACAAGTGTTTCTTCTGGAAACATTAACAACACATCCAAACCGTACATTGGCAAAGGCTGTGAAGCAGTAACTGTTTCTCAATTTTATTTTACATTGATGTTTTGATACCCTCTTTACTGAGCAAAGGTACAAAGTGTATCTCTTCATCCTTCAAATGGATCTGCTTTCCTTCAAAGCAGAAAGCTTCCAGTGAAGAGCTAGGAGAACTGGACCCAGAATTTGTAGTTCCAAGTGAGTTCTGAGACTTGTGAAAAAGATGCATGAACCAGTGACACTGTACATACCCATCTAATGCTCTCTTGGCCTGACTGGCTTCCTCTGACTTTGGAAAAAGCTGCTCCATTCTATCAGAAAACAAAACAGAAAGAAGGGGTGGGCGAGGGAGAAAGAAGAGGAAAACCCCCAAGTTTCAGTTAAATCCTTACTTTTTTAACATGACATTATCTGCTTTATGGTTACGGCTGGGGTTATGCCTCTTGTCATTCAGCCACAGCATTTAATCATAAACAATTGCTGCAGCTTAAGTATATTTAGAAAGATAACCCAAGCCTCAGGGACCTCCAGACATGCAAGGATTGAGTGGCGAGGCCTCAGGTTTCCAAGCCAATGTACCAGCAAATGTAAAACAGGATGACAAACCCTGTTATGCAAATACCACGGGGGCAAAGACAGCGGGACTGTGCCTCAGTCCTTCCAGGTGCAATCTTAGACAACTCAATTTTAAAGACAGTATATTCATGTGAGAAGTCAAGGGACCTTGTGGCTTAGCTTTTGGCTTTTCAAAAGCACAACGAATTTCTCAGCTGTTGTTTAAAAATCAGAAACTGTGATAAAGAAGTTGAAGGTTGCAGCACCACCTGTCACTGACACTGCCTGCACTTAACAGGGAAAGAAAAGCCAAAAAACAAGCCAGGGCACTTAGAATAACCTACACAGCTCTTCTGTCAAAATAAAGGAAGTTCATTTGCTGAATCGGAGTTGCAACTGAAAACTATTACGCCACCGGAGGATTTAATTTACAGAGACATTCACGTCTTTTGCTGTTGCAGAAAACCTCTCGCCTGGACATTTCAGGTCAGTTATAAAAAGACGTACAAACAGCATTGCAGGTATAAAAGGAGGACTTAAACTGACATCCAGCACATTAGGAGCACTGAGTCACAAAGCCCCTAAGGCGAATGCAGAACAAGTTGGGATTTCTCTCCACCACATCAGTGCTGGAAAATCTGCACCCAGCAGACGCTGCCTCGCTTCAGCAGAGCCCTCACAGCGCTCGGTTCGACTTCGGTGGCAATAAAATACACCGAGCAACGAGACCTGAGGGTTCAGAGCCGTGGCGGCTCAAAGCTGGCGGGGGCATCATTCCCTCCGGGAGAAATCGGATGGCCCTGGCTGACACAGCGACTTAGCTAACAAGCCGGGAAGTCAAGCCCGACAGTACCGGTACGACAGGACACCGACCGGAGCTCCCCGCCCACCCCACGCCCCACCCTGCAGGCAGTCCGAGCCGCTCCAGGGAATTCAGGGGGCGGGATTAGCGCCCACACAGCGCTCCGCAGTGAAACGCAGCCAGGCGCCGGGCAGCGTGCTCCCTCTCTCACCTTCTGCGACAGGTAGAATTTGTAATAGCAGAGCTGGAAGAGCAGGAAAATTAGGCTGGTCAGCGACAGGAGAGCCAGGACCACGTTCCTGTTGATTTTCTGCATCGGTCCCGAGGCGTTTCGGGAGCCGCTGCCCCGCCGGCCTCACCGCGATGCGGCTTCAGGCCGGAAAGCGCCGCAGCAAAGCGCCACCTGCCGTCGTAAAAGCTCCTCCCCGTCGTAAACCTCCCTCTCACCCACCCCGAACCCCCCAAACCGAGGAAGGGGTAAAACGACACAGCGAGACACAGTTGCAGATTTCTGTATTAATACAAAACATCGCGTCACACGCGGACGGCACCTCCCCTCTCCCACCCCCGCTCCACGCCGGCGGGCTCCGGGCAGAGGGGCCGCGGTGCGGCCCAGGGATACTGGCGATCACCGGGAACTGCTTCAAAGGCAACCCAGGGCCAGGTTGGCCCTGCCACAGAACACCATAGAGACGCAGGGGCACGACATCAACACAAGTCACGGTCAGCGTCCCTCCAACGCCCCGCAGTCCTCAAAATAAAAACACGGACAAGCCCAAAACAACTCCCAGGTGCCTACCCGGTCTCCATCTGAAACGTGGAAAGGGTGACAAACAGGATTTGTACACTAGCCTCTGCTTTTCCTGCGTTTCTAATAAATTAACCTGCCACCTCTGCCCTGCCTGTTTGGTATTTGCAGAAGCATTTATATTCCCTGGATGTTTTGTTGCTGTTGTTTTTTAATTTTCCTGTCTGACACTGACATTGCTAGCTGCAGTTAGCACAGTGCTCCTTAGTTTTCTACAGGACAATGGCAGCTACCCTCATGTGATGTATTAATACCTCAAGCAAAACCTTTAGTTCCTCGAAAATCAGGCTTTTGGAGTTAAAATAACTTCAGAATACCAGCAGTCAGTACTAGCACAGGAAAAAAAAAAAAAAAAAAAAAAAAAGCATTTCCTTTTGGTCATAGAGCAGAAGACTCCTGTTTAGCCACCATCGGGTATCAGCTCCCGAATAATTAATAGTAAATAAGCCTGGTAGATTGAACTACAGACCTTCAAAAAAATCTAATACGCTGCCATGAGCCACTGCTATCCAAATCCCTGAAAGTGGATTCACAAAGGAAAAGATAATTCAACAGGCTCCTGGCATCCCTGTTCAGCTGCAGGCACAAACCCTGCACCAACTGCAACAAAAAGCATCACTGGGAGCAGTGTGGTGTCGCTCATCTTCCTATGATGATGGGAGATGGAAAGACACTAGTTAAGAAAAAACAGTCTAAAAAAAATCTAAAGTGCTTAAGGCAATTCTTCATATCCCCATTTACTAAAAACAACTGGACTAGATGTTAGCAGCAAAAATTTGACATCTGTGCAAACTATTATATAACAAATCCATCTTTTTAAGGATAAAAAGTCACATGTTAAGGTTCACCTAGGACATCAGTTAAACCAAAACTTAGAAGTCACAGTATGAAACAATTCCAAGCTTAACTCTAAGTAACTGTTAAAAGAAAATTTACATTTTTACATTGGTGCGTATCAAATTCACCTTGCAGTTTACACTACAACTTGCTAAAAAGGAAACAAAACAAACCCCAAAAAACCACAAACAAAAACCCCTCAACTTTGTAATTGAAATGCTCTTGTAGTGGGCTGGAAAATACTCATGGTTCTCACTACACAACAGCTGGTTGTAAACATCCCCTTTCTTTCCACAAAGGGAAATTTGATGAGGAACTGCAGCTGAACACCCAAGATCAAGACAAGTGGATGGTGAGGTGCCAGTCTGTCCTGGTGTCTGTCCACTACAGTCCCAGACTAGAACTGGCTGCAAAACTGAGTTTGTAGCAATTTATCCCCAAGAACTCCTAGTCAGGTGTCCATTGCAGTAAAATGGAAAGAGAAGAGATTATACTCAGAGTATTTGCATAACAGTAACATCTGGAGATAAAGTGTGAAACAGATTCAGACACTGTTGACCAAGAACCACATCACTTCTGAGTATCTTTGTCCCACAGCCCAAGCAACAGAACAGGCAGAAGAAGGTACAGTTAAACTGGGAACTATTTTGTACTTTCCTCTGCAAAAAGAGATTACAAGATCACAATGCAAATAAGTAAGAGATGCTCAAGTTCCAGATATAAAATAAACATTTAGCGCTCAGCCAACCTGTCAACTTCATGATTCCTCAAGAAAAATAACACTTTCCAGAACAGGTAATTACCTTTCCTTGTTAATTTTAACTTTCCAATGAACATCATAGCCGGTCTATCGGAAGGTGTCTCAAGGAATTTCTCCTCTTGAGAAATTGTGATGGACAGAAAGGAGTCATTGATAATACTGAGGTTTAACACGATTAGATGTTCATGGTTTTATGGGCTAAAGGATACACAAAAGGAAAAATTATACTGGCCCAGCAGCAAATGAACCAAATCACTATGAACCATGAATTTATAACAGTTTTCAGGTGATACCAAAAACAATCTTCAGTTAGAAAACACCTGATTGAAGGGTGTACCTGAAAACTATAGGTTCCTGGGCTTGATTAGAGGGAAGAAAGATTAAAAAAGCCTATAATAACCTAGTAATTCCCACTGACAAGCTGGGATTTTCCACAAAGAATATAACATGACTTCTTTTCTTTTTTGAGCTCTCCCATCACTATGAATCATTTGACTACTGTTTTACTACGCTTGCAAATAGGCTTGCAATGGAACATTTATACATAATTTTCTAATGTAATTAAAATGCAATTAATGTAATGGTGACAAAAGGGAGCCAGTATCAATATACATGGTTTTAAGAAGTAGTTACCCATAGAAAATATGAAGATTTTACACCACTGGGAGGAATAATCACACAATCTTACTGTTTCTTCATAGTGGGCCTAAACATTCTTATAATATCCTTCTGAAACCATGTTGCTGTGGTATTTTGCCAGGCTAAGCCAGCAAATCCAATCACCAAGTAAATCATGCTGTTTTCAAAACCCATCTTGGAAATCACAACTTCTAATGGGAAGCCTAGTAGTAATTAAATACATAGTTAAGTAATTCGCATTAGGAGAGCTAAGAAATGGTATTTGCTATATTCTTCATAGAAGAATAGTATTTGTAACAAAACTAATACTGAAGTCCGTAACAAAATGCTTGAATATAGTATTAGAAAAGTACATAGTTAGAGCTCTTGTTTTGGTTTGTTGTTGTTTTTTTTTTTTTTTAAATAGGCAACAGTTCAGCTTTCTGACATTTTTCTGGATTCCCAGTACTGGTTCCTAACACTTTAGCCCCAAACCTTTGCACTATCAGTACCCAGGCCCTAAACAGCAGAAGGTAGCAAACCCAGTAAAATCCAATGCTTACAAGCTTCTGTGAGTAGCAGCTACACAGAAAAACAAAAAACATTCAGCAGTAGAAGTGTTGAACAGACATTACTAGGCATTATTTAGGCTGCTTGTTGAACCACCCAATCCATTTTCACTCTTCTGAAGAGTTTTCACAGCACTTGGCACCTGCAATCCAGTACTCACTGTGAGCCCACCACACCATATCTGGGGGGGAAAAGAAAAGTCTGCATTATGAACCAAACACATCATTCTCCTCCCATCCCACAATTAACTAGCACAAACACAGCTGTGTGTCTTCTGTCACAGCACTCTGTAAAACATTCTAATCACAGACATGCTAATTTTTTAAGTTCATAAAGTCTAAGATGCTTCACATACCGTGCGTCATAACCAAGTTTACAACTAAGACCTAGTACTCAAATCACTTGCTCCTAACTAGAAAAATTCTTTGAAGGCCAATGTGCCAGCAGCAAGCAGAGTGACAATGAAAAGCAACTCTCACTATGCTCTCACTATGCCTAAAAGAAGCACTTATTTTTGCCATGTTATGCTAAAATGATGTCAGCAGAAATATATTGCAAAAAAAAAAAAATAAATTGAGAAGCTTCAGGGGCACAGGTGCTAGTGACTTCTATTCTACACATGAAAGAATGCTGTATTTTCATGTTTATAAATAAGTTTGAGAGCTGTAATTAAGTAGTTTGTCATTTTCACTTGTCCTGTTCATTCAGTAAGGCTGTTGTCACTCTGTGAGGGGCTGGATGTGTGAGGTGCAGAGGTACAGCTGGAATTTTACCAAGCAACTGTTTCCCCATCCCACTTTAGCTAAAAAAATTACTTAAATCATTAAAGGAAAACTAACAGTAACTAATCCTTCTCCTGTGTGTTCTGGGTAAGGGTTGAGCCTTTACACTGCAGAAAGCTGTGGCCAGTTAGCTTAGAACAACAAAAAAGGTTATGCAGGCCACTGAACCGACTGGCAAGAAAATCCCACTGAGCTTTTAATGATGTGAGCTTTTTTTTTTCCCACCGGAAAGCATCAGGTGCTGCTCTATCCCATGACCCCTGCTCTGATGGCTCAGAGCTTCCTGGACACCATCAGTTCAGATCAGTTATTGCAGTAGCCTCATCAGCCACTGCAATGTGCTGTTAATTTCCTATACACAAAGGTAATGACTTCTGTTTACATAGCTGAGATGTCCAGAGTTCTGCTGGGGCGCCACTATAAGCACCAAATGAAATCCAAAGTTAAATGTTTTAAAAATTACTAGTCAGCCAAACCAAATGTTTGCAGTATCTTTCTTTAAATAAAACAATTAAAACCGAATTCAGTGCAAGAAACTACAGGCTTTTATAGATACTGACCATGAAGCCTGGTAACAACGGCTGGGTAAACTTTGCTCTGAAGGTGTGTAACAATGCCTTTGAGCTTGCATTATAAAATGAGAGCTGACCTGAGAGAGAGAGAGAGAGAGAGAGAGAGCAAGTTGAAACTCAGCTTAAACACAGTTTAAGCTAAGATGCTGTTGTTGTCTAACTTGTACAAAAAAATTGATTTTTTTTCAGGATGCACTAAATGCTGTCATCAAGAGTGAAAATTCACTGTTTTCACTGGAATTCAGTAGCTGTGTTACACAGATGAACTCAGGTCATCTGACATGACAAACACTTAGGGTCTGTGCTGTCATGAAAGACCAAGATTAGGTAAGTTTGGAAGTAATGCATTTCTTCAGTCTTGGACCACTCCAGCTCAACAGAAGTATTAACTAACTCTTTTTACTGCATCTCCTAAGGTGTAATTTACCTCCATCATAGTCGCAGTACACTCCGATTCTGTCCGGGACAGGTATATCTAGAGTCTTTGCTTTATTGTTATGCTTTGCTGAGAATGTGGTTTGCAGCCAGTTGTTGATATGGATGCACCAGCTGGAATTAGTTTTTCCTAACTGGTCAAACTTCCCTGGGTTTCTGTATGTTACTCCCACGCTGTAGGATTTGCAGTCCTTCTGGGCTCTCACTTCCCAGTAATGCTGTCCACTTTCAATAGCAGTGTCTCCTACCAACAGAAATACATTTAATTACAACTGAGTGTACCTTACAGTGCTGCCTTCCTAAAAGAGAAGACATCACTGGTGCCTATTTTATTTTAAGGCAAAGAATTCTGAACTATCAGGAATAAGAAAATTGTACAATAAGACTATAAATATAAAACAGAGTAATGGGACTGTATTTACCTACACTCATTACAACAAGATACATTAAACACCAATTTATGTTTAAAAGCAGTGCATGTCAGTCACTAAGAGCTTTGTAATACAAAACAGAGTTGAAGACACAAAATTCTGCTGTTATATGGGCAAATTGATTCAGGCAGGACAGTGTTGAACAATCACCATCTTTCCCTCTAATTCTTGCCTGATCTGCCCTTTCTTAACAGAGCAAACAAGTTCAGCTCACCCAGCACAGTGTAGGATTCACCAGCAAAGCGATCCCGGCCACCCCTCGCCGAGGCTCTTGGGCTGTTAGAGGATCTCTTCGGAGATGCTGTGTTGCTTCTAAAGGAGAGATCAACCACCCAAAACTTGGACATGGCCACAGAACTGCACACTCAGGTGTCCCCGAGTCCATCAGTTCCAAGAGACACACACAAACACTCTTGAAATGAAACATTAGTTGATGCCTCTAACAGCATGCATGCACAATGGCTGAGAGGCAAGAGGTGACAGAAGAAAACATACAGAATGTTGTAAAAAAACAGGTTCAGAGGCAGTTGAGAACAGAAACAAAGGACAGAAAAAAGCAGATGTGTTGCACATTGTTTGAATGAAACACTTCAGAATGGAGAACTATTCTAATAAGCAATCAGTTGTATAAGAGAATATTTTTAACCTAATGAGGTTTTCAAACTTTTTTTTAACTCAGTTAGACCCTTAAAAATAATTACCAATAATTTAAACTAATTAAACTGAGTGAGGGATATTTGCAATATTCCTCAATTGACAGAGAATCACATCTGATTACTACTTTAAAGGCAATCAGTAGTGAAGAATTATAACTTCTTAGAAATAGCTGTTCAGTTTACAATTTAATTTCATTGACAAAAACCCCAAAAAAGTACTTAGTCAGTCTCTGACCTGAGAAAGAGAGACTTGAGAAGCCATTTTCCATTTCTCATCCTCTGGAGTCTATAACACATTAGCCTTGTAAGAAACACCTCCTACAGAAGAGTTTTCTCTTCAACTCCTCCTTCAGCTACTATTTGGGAAAGCTACTTGCTACCATTATGTCCATTAAGACAGTGAAATTCAGCTTGTTTTTTTCCAATTAATTCATTATTCTCAAAAAACCATTCCAGAATGGGTTAGGGACATGCCTCTTTTTCCTAATATAGCACCATGAAAATAAAGACACATGGAGTTAAAAGCTAAGTCATACTAAGCTCCCAGATGTCAGTATGCTAAAATCTAGTTCATTATCAAGTTTGTTTTATTCCATTTACAGAAGTCTACAAAAAATTACTGATGAAAAAGCTGTTTACTTGAGCATCACTATTTAGCATGTAACAGAAGACAACTATGCTTTCAAATTGCTCACAAGAGATACATGAAGGGAATAAGTGTATATTGTGCAGGTACACCACATCAGATGCTTTTGGATTTTGTAAATATGGGGGATGCTGCAGTTTACTTACCAAAGGAAAAAGTTAGCAAGTGATAGCATGAAAGAAAAAAAGAGCAAAGCCAAGAATTAAAGCATAATTTCAGAGGGAGGCACTTTGCAGATTCCATCCTGCTTCATGTGCATCAGACATCATCCACTCACATTCCCAACAAATGCTGCTGAAATTTTCTATTGGAGCCAGTACAAATGGGTTATGCAGAAAGCAATACAGCAACGTGGCCATTTAGAGAATCACTGTAAGAAAAATGTAGGCACTTTGATAGAAGTTTCTCAAGGTTAAGAAAGCATTAAAAGCTTCTTGGTCCCATTTACTTGTCCAAGTCTGAAAATGGCCACTGCATGTACTTTGACCTCTCAAAATTTAATAGCCTTTATCAGTTCAGAAAATTACATTGCTATTTGACATAAAAGCTTCAAAAAAACAGTTGCTCATGCCTTTTTTGTTTTCCCCTCCACACTGCTTACATCTCCCTTTCAATAGAAGGCAGCATATTTCATAGCAGGAAGTCAGTTTTGTGACTGCTTTCCAGTGGAGCAAAGTCCTTATCAGTCACTAACTGACACATTTCTTCCAATATTCAGTGACCAGATATTCTTGTCTCATGGTTTAAGATTGTTGCCTACAGCACTGCAATTAGTCCCCATTTCCTTATCCATTTCAAAATATACTTCACACAAGATGTATTCTCTTCTGGAGAAGAAAGATCAAGGAAGGAGATCAGAAATTATTGAGAGGCTTTTTTCTAGTCTAATAAATAAAAGATAATTAAGAATTTTGTTGCCATTGTGTATTTCCAACTCTCAAAAATTGCACTTTTTTTGTTTAAATTAACTATATTGCAATATTTTTCCCACACCTTCCATGAAGCCAGCTCCAAATTTCCCCTTTAACGCAGTTATCTCACAGATATTTTTAGGTGGAAACAAAAGCCTCCTACAAGAACAAAGCTCATCTAAATCCCATGCTAGAAAAGGTCAGTCTGAGATGCAAAACTGAACATCTGACCATGTTCTTCTACCAAAGCAGAGCCAAGAACTAGGGAAGTTCTCTACTGGCAACTACAGAGAGAAACACCCTTAGGTGCGAAAGTAGGAGCATCTCCAAGACATTTTTAAAACTTAGTTTAGCACAAGTTGCTATAATTTGTGTAGTAGAACAATTGAAACGGAATGGCTTCAGGAAGTTGTTCAGCTTTTTAAGTAAGTTTTCCTTTACTTCTGATTTCAAATTAGGGACAGATCCACCTCATAGACAAATATAAGGGAGTAAAACTCGCAAGAAATTAGGATCCTGGGCATTTGTTTTGGTCCCACAACTTCTAAACAACCAAAAGAGAGCAAGAGATTAAAAATGGGAAAAGTAATTTCTCAAAATTGTAGGGGCTGGCAGAGCTCTGGTGGCTCTGCCTTGGAGGGAACCCTGATAAGGAGGAATTGTGCAATCCCTCTCAGACCCCTAAGATAAGAAAGCAGGCCTTTTGGTTACGGCGAGTTCTTAGAAGACCCACAAGCCCCCTCGAAATCTTATGTAAATCTGTCCCTAAGGATTGGTTGTGTACCCTCTCCCCTACCCTCCTGGTTCCCTATAAAAACCCCTAGAATCTCCCTAGCCCTGGGGTCCCTCGTCCTCGGCACCTTCGCAGATGCTCCAGCAATAAAGAAGCTTGGCGGAACGCTGAATCGAGACCCTCTCTCTCTCATCCCGGGCTGGCAAGGGGAGAAGCAGACCTCGCAGGGCAGGAGCAGAGAAACCACTGAGCTGAAATCACTGAGCTGAAAAATCACTGAGCTGAAATCACTGAAAGAGCTGGTTCTCTGCCCCCCTGCCGAGGGAAGCCTCCCGCCGGCTGAGGGAGAGCTCTAACCCCCCAAGGAGTTGTCTCGAAGGAGATACTTTTGGGGGTGACTGACCCTCCTGGGTCCGAGGCACGGCTACGGACCCCACCACCAGCCGGACTTTACAAAATTACTTTTTTTCTAGTGATTTTCACTAGAAAAACAATGAAAAAAAGTGACACTAAAAAACCACAGCTGCACAAAGAATAGAAGATTATTTTACCTAACTTTACATCTCAAAAAAAAATTTCTCATTCAAGCACTTGGTTCTGCAATTGGAGTGGCCATGAAGCCGTTAACATGTGCTTCATCCTGTTGAAACATGTAAAAACACTTTTTATCCTCTGATGTTTAATAACAGCTACAGCACAAGTTCAGTAGCAAAGATGTTTTTGAGATTCAAAAATAACAAAAAATTATTTTAACATTCTCAGTAAATATTTACCATATTTGTAAAAAATGTGCCAAACGGTTAAGAAAGCATCAATATGTCTGTAAATGCTAGAGATCTTTGTATCAATATTAAAATACATCATGGCCTCCCAACCATTGCAAATCAGGTTTCATATACACTAGGATAAATCCTTCCAGAAAGACTCTCTTCCAGTCACTGGAGAATATATGCATAATCTCTATGAATCCAAATTAAACTGCAAAATAACCTCTAAATGCCCAAGTGCACTGTTACTGATAAAGGCTATTAGATTTGTTTCTCATGACATTAAGCAAAGGAAAAGTAGCAGAGATTCCCAATAAAACTAGGTGCTAGATCCTAGGAATAACAGGGATATTATCACCTTCTATTGCTCTTCAGCAGAGGATTCTGGCCACTGTTGACAGAAATAAGTAGTCATTAAAGAACTGTTATATTACTACAGTAAATTATCCCCATTTTTAAAATGCCAATAGAAGATATTCTATCATTCTTCTAGCAATATATGTCTGTGGAGAACGTATTTGTTCATAAATCATCTCAAACTGTGAATATGGAAAGCAAATAAACTGTAGCTGAGGGAGTAGCCAGTTGTGTGGATCCATTCCCACGGAGTATCCCCAAAGCCCAAGAGATGAGGTACAGACTGGGCCCTCCCACTGGCCAGACTGGGCCACAGGCTCTGAACAGGCCCAGCTGAACACCAGGCTCACAGTCCTCCAGGTGAGGGAAATCCACACAGCAGGACAAGCTGAGGGACACTCAAGGGAAGACCAGCTCTGCAGAAAAGCCACTGAGAGTTTGGGAAGCAGAAGCTGACAACAACAGTGCCCTGTGCCCTTGCGGCAGAGCTGGACAGCCAGACCCAGCCCACAGCCCCAATACAGGATCACGAGCCCAAGGCAAGTGACTTTTCCTCTCCTTTCACCAGCTGTCAGACTGACCCAGAAGCCCTTCTGTGTCCAAGTCTGGGCTCCTTGGATTTACACCCTGACATACCAGAGCAAGTCTGTGGAAAGCCAACACCACAGTTAAGGGTCTGGGGCACAGAAAGACAATTGGGTTTGCTCAGCCTGAGGAAGACAAGAACCAATTGCTGTCTTTAATGAGGTAACAGAAAGGGAAGCAGAGAAGATCAAGCCAGGATATCCTGGTCACACTGATGGGGTGAGAAGCATCTGGGAGTCACTGCACCACACGGAATTCCAGTCAGGTACCATAAAAGTGGCCTGGAACAGAGGGCTAGCAAGTTAACACATTCTTCATCCTTGGATATATTCAAGGCTCAGCCAGAGCAGACAGAGTTAAACATTCTTTCAACTGTGTTTATCCAGTGACTCAGAATAGCAGACATCTAACAATCTACCAAGATCTTGCTGAAGTTAATTGCATCTCCTGGATGAAAGAGTATGTTTAGAGCTGCCATATCCACAATAATTATGTTTAATTACCCATTACCTTTTGCTGTCTGTTTTGTTTTATTGGTACGTTTTCCCCTCCAAGGAAGGTTTGAGACAAATTCAGACACCCGGTACATATAGTACCAGTTTTATTTAAACTTTTCTTTCTCAAAAGGGCAAGGCAGTCAGTTCTTTCCTTTTTTTAATAGTAGAAATGCTGCCTATCCACCAGAACTGACCTGCAACACTAGTAAACACGGAATTGCATCAGCTGCCTGTTCACATTTACCTGATCTACTGTCCTGGCCTTATGTGGCTAGGTTTTGGGACCAGGAAATGAAGAAACCATAGAGCAGGTGGGTGGGGACCTGGTGGGTAGCCAAGGTCAGTCAACCACACCTATACTTTAGCTCAGTACACTGAAAGATAACCTAACAAATACATTTTTTTAATAAATAAATATTATTTAAAATTATGACACAATTCTAGCCTCCACATGAGTGTGACAGAGGAAGGAAAAAAAAAAATTAAAATTTCTTCCAGAGAAGCATTTTGGAATGAAAATTTCTTTCATGTCCCAATGTCCCCAAGTGCTTTAATTATCCTCTGCCCTCTTCCTGTAACTGCCAGATGAGATATGACACATTTACACGTGTCAGAGTTCCTACCTGTTTTTATTTTCTTTCCCTTTTATTTTTTCTTGGCCCTTGCCTCCAGTAGGATCCCATTCCACATAGGTGTCTTCAACTTTCAAGTTCACATGAGATGAAGTACTATCCAAACTGAACAAAAATGCTGATCAAGACAAAAGAGAAAACAGTGAACTGGCATAATGGGTATTCACAGGAAATTACAGAAGTAGTAGTAAAATTGTTGCAAAGTTTTATTGAATATAATGGAAACACCAGCTTTTCAGTCTGACACTTGGAATCAAGAAAACTAATACAACAGGCTGAATTTCCCAAATATATTTACGGACTGTTCTATAAATGCCCTAATATCATCAGATATTAGTCATCAGTCTGACGCTGAAAGAACATATGAAATTCTTAAGAGTTTATAGCTCAAAAATGTGCAAGTGTAATCTACAGTCAGGTTAACAACATGGATGAAGAAACTGATTTTCTCAGATTATTAAAGAAAGTTAACTAAGTGTTCACTCAGGAATAACAAAAATAATATAGGAAGCATAGTAACTGCCCAGAAAATCAGAACCAGAATTACTTTTCTAGTACTAGACTAGGGAATTATGTGGCTATTAAACACATACTATGTCTCTGACAATGACTGCTCCTTAAGAGTACTATAATAATTATAGAAAAGTTACCAGGATGCCTATCAGCTCATTCAAATGGTACATAGCTTTATTCTTACAAAATAACATTCAAAAGGAATGGAATTTATACTTATATAAATTTACACAGTTGATACCAGTCAGTTTGCCCTTTACACAAGACATGGATATGAACCAGACCTCAGGATCACTCTCTCACCTTAATAGCTAAG
This sequence comes from Horornis vulcanius, assembly GCA_013401035.1. Lineage (NCBI taxonomy): Eukaryota > Metazoa > Chordata > Aves > Passeriformes > Scotocercidae > Horornis > Horornis vulcanius. Next base: position 26,791 of record VZUA01060440.1, on the reverse strand, counting down.
ATTTGTGTTCTATCACAAGACATCCCTTCCAAGCAATTTCTTCTTCTGTTTATTTACAAAATGATGTTAGGAAGCCACTCTAACAATTCTTAGATCAACTGACTTCTAACATCATGACTATACACCTTCAGCAATTTGAAACTGCCATCTTTTTAAATATTGACAGTGATTAGTAACTGCAGCTACAAGTAAACACGTTCCAGCAACTTTTAGTTACAGAATGCTGTCTGCCACTAATAACAGTATAATCACACCAACTGTTGAGATGGCCAAAGAGTCATCCACAACATTCATTCTTCCTCTTGCTGAATTTTGGCATCATGCAACAGCACATGGGACTGTCACTCCACAGTTCAAAGCAACCAATGCCAAAGTTTTGGAGAACTGACATTAACCGCCTCATTTTTTCAGGGTCTGAAAGCCAACAAGGCAGCTTTGTGCCAGTAAGTTTCTTAATCCTTTACAGTTGTTTCCCTTTCCACTTAGGATGAGTTTCAGCAGGGTTCATACAGAAGCAGACTGAACATAACAGGTTCACGTATTAAGACAGAAGTTTAAGTGCAGGATTTTCACCACAGATAAGGTTTAAGAGTTTTTCAAATTTTACCTTTGGTTTCCAGAGTCACAGGGTCAGAGTATTCACCTGCCACTGCTTTGTTGCAAGCTTGTACTCTAAGGTTCATGTATTTTGTATCAAACTTCAGACCTACAAAGCAAATGTTTAGAAATTTGAAATTGTGTTGATTATTGATAACTCCTACAAGACTAAGATCTATCCCCTTGTAGCTTTTATTTATTTCAATCTGCAAAAAACATGCTTGAATACTGGTGTGAACTTTATTTAATACACTATTTTTGAGAAAAGATCAAAGTCAAAATAAAAGACAGAACTGTTATTGTACAAAGCACCCAACGCTGATGTGATATAACAGCAAGTTCATTACATGCAGAAAAATGGACATCTTGCAAAACCTCCAAGCATAAAGAGTTATGTCAATATTCTTGGGTTTGAAGTATAAAAACCCTTTACCTGATAATGTGTATTGAGTAGCTTTAATGTAGTCAACCAGCTCCCAATGCTGCTCCCCTTTTAGTCGAGGGAGCCCGTCAAAGTTGGTTTTCCTATACTCCAGCACAAAATGATCAATTCTGCTGTCCTCCTCAGGCATTCTCCACGATATTGTTATGCAGTTGTCAGCAACCAGACATGCTGCTACATCTATCTCTGGAGCTTTAGGGACTGCAGAAAGGCAAGCACACAGGTCAGTTTGAAGAAGAGAAGGCTAGAGTAGAGTGGACTTACAGTTATGAACGTACATTTGGAATAAACAGCACAGAGGAAGAACATCAAGAAGAAAACTTCTGTGTCTGTGGAAGGTAAGTTCAGCTGCACCCCTCACACAGTATCACTTATATTTATTTTGATCACTACAGACACTAGTATTTTCTACTAGCTTCTCTTCAGTTACCCAGTTTTCTTTTCTTTTTCACCCTTTGCCTTGAAAGGAGGGGGAAACAATTCCTAAAGCCCACTAAAGACTGAAGTTTTGTTTATAGGCAACAGAATTCTACTTCCATGAAATCTGAGCACTTAAGTCTGTGGTAAAAAAAAGTTTTGAAAAAGAAGGCATTTACATGCTATTTGTAGAGTCTAAAGGACATGCAAGGAAGACTTTTGCTGCAGGAAATGAAAAAAGTTCTATTGTTTTCAGATTGAGCTTTTGATATGTGAGTAATTTGGAAGCATGGCACTATAGTAGAAAAAGCAAGATTGATACTCAGATAGTCAATTTTCCTGTTTACAAATCAGAAACCCAATTTAATTTTCTATATATTTGACAAGGAAAAATGTATAAAAAGGGTCATACTAAATAATACCTTTATCTAGATGCAAAACTTTGTTCATACTTGCTGTTAGATCTCTACACTCCCATTGCTGTTAAACAGGTGCACTATGAAATGCAGGGCAGTGATTGACACCCAGAGTCCAAGACGAGAAGGTAAATTTCTGCCTGGACACTGCCAGCTGACCACTAGGAATAACAGTGGTCATTAATACACCTGCTGCCACATACTGTATCTGCAACACACGGGGCAGAAATGAAAACTGATGCTGCCAAGTGCTTAACAGATTTGGATTTGTGACCTAGAGATGAAACAACTTTACATCCCTGCCAGCACTGCTCTTGTCAATCAATATATTCTCAGTAACAGCCAAGGGCAAAGCGTTCTAAATAGGAAAGCAATAGGATTAAAAAGGCATGAAAGAGACCCACTGGTCTAATGCACCCACGTTTACTGTCAAACGGGAACAGATGGATTAATACACATTTTGTAATATGGTGGTATCACTGTACTAGTAGACTGTCCCTCTCCTGTATTTTAGACCATTTCACCACTCTTGTAAATATAAGTTTACAGTTCCATACACTCCTGTACATGAGCAGGACTTTGGAGTGTTACTCAAGATCAAGTTGGCATGGACAGTCCTAAGAAACCTCAGGTAACTTCAGAGTACAGAGGAACTGATAACGCAGGAAAAAAATATGGTCCAGAAGACTCACTCTCAACTTCTGAGATCAATATTGTTTTCCAAAATGCTGTCTTGTGTAGAAATTAACACAATAAAACTTGAAACCTCTCATCCTCAAGGTATTAAATTAAATTTTTACAATGAGTAAAAATGACTAGGTAGTCTGAAAAATTTGCTTATTAGGGTGCAAGAGAAGCAATTTCCTTTTGGTTGGTTGGTTTAAATAGGGCAAGCTGTTCACATAGCAACAAATTAAAAATGCTGCATATAGTTTTTACCTGGCAAAAACTTCACAGCTTGGAGCATGCGCTTTTCCAGGGCAAAGTCCACCATCATATGAGTCATACTGTCACTGACTTTTGGTTTCAGAGAGAGGCGGAACGCTGAAGCCACTGTGACACTAAAGCCAAGAAAGCAGCATTAGCAAAATGTATTTCACATTCTCAAGTCCTATATCCCCATTTTCCAAAATAGCAATCAGGCAATCTGCATCACTGACATCAAACTATTGATCAAAGATTAGAACGTTTTTCTAACACATAATTGTTTACCATTTAGCACACTCAAAACAGAAAGTTTTGCTAATGCGACTGTATCAGATAATGGTGTGAGCTACCAGCTGTGCCATATTACTAAGCAAATAAATACTAATCAGGTGACTAAAGATGAGTTTAAAACTTTTTACTAATAACAAAAAATCTAGATAAGAAACAAAACAAAATTCACAGCACTTGACAAATTCAGCAAGTATGGAAAGTCTGAAGTAGTGCAGATTCAGGATCATGTTTAGGCATTTCCAAACAGCAATTAACACACTGACCACACTGATTTTACATCTATCTACTATCCTATCAGGGGATGAAGAGTTTTTTCAAGCTGCAGATTAGAACATTCAAGCATCAGACCAGTTTTACAAGATACACGAAACACTGAAGAACCTGAATTCAACAAAGGAAATGCAGGGTCCTGTACCTGGGCAGGAAAAACCGAAAACACCAGCACAGGCCAAGGTGATCTGCTGGCAAACTGCTCTGCAGAGAAGGACCTGGAGGTGCCATGGGACAAACAGCTGCCCCTGAGCCAGCAGAGTGTCCTGGGGACAAAGGTGGCCAATGGGATCCTGGAGGGCACTTGGAAGGGCACTGCCAGCAAGTCAGGGAGTGATCTCACCCGCACCTCGGGAGTGCTGTATCCAGCTCTGGGCTCCTCAGGGCAGGAGGGACACAGAGCTCCTGGAATGGGTCCAGCAGAGGTTGTGGAGGTGAGGAAGGGCCTGGACCATTTCCCTCATGAGGAAAGGCTGAGGGAGCTGGGGCTTTTCACCCTCAAGAGGAGCCCCAGCTGAGAGAAGCCTTCGTCCCTGTCTGTCCCTGTCTGCAGGGAGGGCTCAGAGCAGGGCCCAGGCTCTGCTCCGGGGCCCAGCAATGGCACCAGAGCAATGGGCAGGAACTGATGCCCAGGAAGTTCCACCCGAACATGAGGAAAAACTTCCCTGTGCAGTGATCAAACTGCCCAGAGAGGCTGTGGGGTCTCTGTCACTGGAGATATTCCAGAACCTGGACACAACCCTGTGCCACATGCTCTGGATGACACTGCTGGAGCAGATGAACCACTGTGGTCCCTTCCAACTTGACCATTCCTGGGATTCTGTGAAGCACAGCTTCCATTTCCACTCCTGAAATCTTAGCTGAGTACCACTCTGAAGACACCAGGTCATGAAGTACATTTTGAGTAACATCGATTCAGACAGCACAGAGATCCCAACTCCTCCTTTAAAAAAGAAATAATTCTCAACTACAAAGTAATATATATGCCACAAAAGTCAACTGCCAAGACCTGAATCCATTCTACACCCACTGATGCGTGGCACCTTTAGAATACCTAATGTATATCCCTTCCAGCACTCCACCAGTAGGTAAGAGAAATTGTACGCTAACCACAGGTACATCAAAGAACACTGAAAAACAAAAAAATCTGGTAGTGCGCAAGGAAGAGGAAATGTGAAGTTTAATATTAAAGATATATACAAGTCAGGAGTGATGAGCTCTGCAATTTTGGGATAAGGGACAATTATGAGACTGAGCTGAACATCATGAAAGACAGTTCAATTGATTTCCCAAAACAGAGCTCATGTTCTGAAATCCAGTATGGGCTGCCAAGCACATCAATGCTCAACCAGATGGGTAGAGAAAAATCTCTCCTTAAGGAAGAACAATCCTCTGATTAGCAGCAAGAGAACACCAGGAAACAGTAAGCTTCAGACAGCTTTTTAACTTCTGCTCAGAAACCAGTCTTGGACAGAGAACCACAAAGGACTTGGTGATAATTCCAAGAAAACAGAAGAGGACGCTTATTACTGAAAAAAGTAATTAAGAGTCCCATCTCTGACACTATCCACTCTCCCTCTGACCTGTTAAGGATACTAAATCTTTAGCTTTGGAAAAGCAAAGATTAAATTAAATTCTAACAATTACTCATTTTACACAGAAGTTGAAAGAATTTAGTAAATCATAGCCTTCATTGAAAAACCAGTAAATGGGAAGCCAACCTATTTGGTCCACAAAAGCAACAACATCCTGTGAGCTGCTTCTCAAAGTATTATGTACATCATAGGTATTATGAACCAGGTCATACTCTTGGAATAGAGTTAACATTCTTCCAAGTGAGGAAAAATGGTCTTATTATTGATTTTGAAACAGCAAAGTTTTTGCTTTTTAAACACTTGTTCAAAGAAAAGTTACCAGAAATAATAATTTTATGGTCACTAGTGTCACCAGAAGTATTTCAACAGCTACAAGACTTGTTACATTCTGAAGGAAAATTAGCTAGCAAAAGTCTTTAAGTACTTGAAAAACAAAAAACCAACAAGATTCTCTCACAACTCAAAGGGGCAGAGTCAGCTTGAAACATCATTAAATTTCAGCCATGAGGTATTAATAATAAGCTTATTAACAATAATTAATGACATACATATATATTCAAAGACTTAATAATTACAGCAGCAGCTGATGCAGAGCTGCTTCCCTGCATCAAAGACATTTTTTATTTAAAGTTATGAAAAGCCAGGAAAAACACTACATGAGCAGGACAGAAGTTTTTACTTCCCTCTTAGAGGTTGTGATAACTAACACTTAGAAAAGAGTCAATGAATTTGATTAAAGCTGACTATGGCCCTTTCACAGTAAGCGCATTTTCAAGGATAAGATTAATAAAAGTGATAGATTTTGTACTGTACCTATCTTTGATCTGTCTGGCAGCCTTGATGCATGTCAGGGAGAAGAGAGAGAAAGTAGTTAGTATTTCCATGCAAGTATCAATGGCAGTAACATGCAAGAAGGCCGAGTACAATCTCTACTGCATTGCTCAGATTTAAAGTTCAAAATTAGTTTAACATTTTCCTCAAAATAAACTGTCCTGTGAAGCATGTTAAGGGCATGGGTTAGCACAACTGCAACATCTGGGGAGGAAAAAACCCCCTGATTTCCAGAACCACACCACACCAATTCCAAATCACTCAACTTTCTGAGTGTGCCTCTGTATTTTCAGATTTCTCTTAATGAGTTACTCTCCATGACTTTTTAAAAAAGACCAAGCCAACAAAATGTAACTGCCATGGTATTTTCTGTGAAAGTAAGAAGTGCTTATTAGTGGCATGTCACCATCCCTGACTTGCTGAACTACACACAACAGGATGCATGCCCAGATAAATAAGAAAAAATTGGACTTAATTCTAACTTTTCTTCTGAAAGTTAGAAAGTGTTGTTGGAAAAGTATAATAAAAGACTCTCTCTGTATGTCAGCATTCAAAAATGACAGGAAGTAGTTTTTCTCAAATAATAACACTGAAGCAGATGCAGAAGTGATGACATTTAAAAGACAAACATCAATTGACATGTGGAAAGAAAAATCTCTCCTTCACCAAAAGGAGTTGTAAACCTAAGACAAAAGATTATTGTTGAATTAATGAGGGCTTAGTTGTGTCTGTTAAAGCCTTGCTTCAACACTGCTCTTTGATCCAGTTGCTCATTCAGCTGAACTATTTTCCCTTTCAAAGAGACAAGAATCATCAGGCAGCTTCCCAGTTTGAAGTCAAAAGCAAAGAACTTCCCTATTTTTCACTAAATACAACCACACTGAAAAAAATAAATAGGAAATCAGGCTGTCCCTGCTACAAAACTGATTACATATTCTGAAAGCAGGAAGCAGATAAACCCAAACCAAGTGTTTACAAATTATTTAGCTTAAGAGGCAGCTTTGCTTTACCTCAAAACTAAGTTATTGTAGGAACTACTGGCTGATTTTCCTGATATTAAACAGAGATACTTCACAACTAAATCCTTGGGTTTAATCTCCACATCTTGTAAAATATGAAGTAGCCAGGACTCAACATTTTCTGAAAGACAGTCCCAACTTAACTTCACTGACTTCAGTTTGTTTCCAGGCTACTGACAGAGAAGAATCAGCCCATCCCACCTAAACACTGAATTTTCCTGCAGTATGCCACTCACGTTCTTTTGAATTCTGGGTAAATTAATTCTGAGAATAAAGCCACAAAAAGAATAACACAGGAAAAAAAAATTAAAATCATCTTATGCTAGTTGTTCCTGAACTGACTTACTGGAGTATCCAAAGAAAATTCGTGAATATACAAGAGTCAGGGCTGGAGCTGCCCCTTCAGGAACACTTGCTATTCCTACCAGCAGAGTAACAGAATTAGCTACCTAATGGCCAGGACAGTATTACCTTAAAATGTTATCCTCAAATGCACAAGTGTAATACCAGTGTCAAATCCTACATTAGAGTTCAGTGAATTGGATTTCAGTATCTTAATCTTCAGACTCCAAATAAGAGGTTTCCCCACAGCAAATGCTTAGACAACTCTCTTTGGTGTATTTCATTGGGAGGAGAGCATTAGAGAGATCTGAAATAGAACAACTTCCAAGAAAGTCAAAGCTGCATTTTGCACAGAGTTAAAGAGCCAACTTAATTTTTTTGCTACAAGGAAGAAAGGACAACTCCAGCTGAAGAAAAATACTGTTTAGGAATTGTTGCTCTTCAAGGCAAATAAATCAAGGTGACACCCAGAAAGCATGACAGCACACAAACATGCAGCCAAAAGGTAAAACTGACACAGGAAGACAGCTTTCCCCCTCGCTCTTTTAAACTGTGTCCTTGTTCCCCTTAAAATGTAGAGAGAAAAAAAAGTAAGTGAGCCTTGGATTTGGCAGGGCTGATCCCATTGCTACCACCAGGATTACTGTAGCAAGCATCAGTGTACTGACTCAGTGAATATGTGGAATTGTAGAACTGTTTCCTTAATTTACAAGTATATGCTTCCAGTTAGATACATGCTATTCCACCCTCCCATTCTGGGGTCATCCTTGCAAGTTTGCTTAACAATGACAGTTGTCCAGGAGAAGGCATTGTATTCCCTTCCCATCACCCTAAGTAAGAAAAAAGCCAACTTGTTTTATCAGAAATTGCATAAAAATTCAGGACTATAATGTTTAACTTGGCTTTTCAGCAGAGCAGTAACTGTATTCTTATATTCCTGTCTATCCTCACTCTAAGTACACCTGGTAGGTTAACAGTGTCCAGGCGAGTAATGCAAAGGATATTCTAAACTGAGACAGATGTCAACACCTGCCTCACACACATCCAGTCAATGTTTTCTACCTCTAAGAGCTCCATGGGGTTCTTTATGTCCAGAGATTGTACAGCAAGTTCCAGCAGCTCTTCTGAGCTCTCCAGGGCACGGCTGCACTGGCTGAGCTGATCCTGGAGTAAAAGGAAAAAATTATGTGATGTATTCCCATTAAAACAGCAATTTGTGAGGCACCAGTCCTAGGAACTACACAGATTTGTTATGCATTTGTGACAGCTTATTCCCTTATATAACCAAGGCCTCTGACAGTGCCCTAACTTCACTGTGCTTGACAAGTGCACAGTGATAACTTGGCACATCCCACAACTCCAAAGGCAGAAAAGCTGAAGTCTGACTTAAAAGCCAGATTTAACTGCAACACTCTGCTCCCCCTACTTCAGGGTTTCAGAAGGCAGAGAAATAAACACTTATATTCATACAATTTCTATTACAGGACTGCACTTCATCACTGAATGACAGTGTGGCAATAGCCTTGAAAAGGCAGTGACTTTACCAGCTCTGGAACTGTCACTAGAAAATCCTGATAATCAATATTACTGTGTAACAAATGGGGAAAGCATAACAAGAACAGGAGAAGTTTACAAATGCTTCTATGCAGCTGCAAAATTCTTCAGAAGGAGTTATTTATTTACCTGCAGAGCTTGAATTTTACGAGCCTCTTCTTGCTGAATAGTGTTGGCCATGCTCCCCTTCATCTCATGCAGTACAGAATACAGACCATCGAACTCCTCATCCAGCTCACTGATGGCATTGGAAGAGTTTACCTGAGAGGAGAATTGAAAATGCTGTTCACACTGGAAACAACACCAAAAAGTTGAAAGTCACATAATTCCCCACACATGTTTTGCCATGACCACTGGGTACCTTGTGACTACTTCTCAGCTTATCAAAAAGGGAAAAAAATATTAGGAATGATCGAATAGCCGCCTAAACAGATTCTACATCAGAACACTGCATACTGCAATCTGTGGAAATTCCATGATACTCAAACTTGCACAAAACCAGCACACTTGGCAGCTTTGCTCCATGCCAAAAAGTCTTGATTTCCTCACACAATTATATATGGATTGTTAGATGTTTGGAAGGAAGAAGTTACCTGGTTCCAAATAAAAATATTTCATTTGATGCTAAAAACTATACTCAAGAAGCCAGCTTAAGATCTGCTGGATAACTTCCATTACTGCAGCCAGCCTGGCTCAGCTTTAGGATGAAACAAGTTTTGGCCGATTGACAGGCTGAAGGAACCTAAATCTCATCTCATGCAGATGCTCTAAAAACAATGTCTAACTCTAAACTTGAGCTGAATAATTTGAAACTGCTGAAAAGAGAAAGACTGAACAATCTTCTCTCAAGTATCATTTTTCAGTCCACCAAACAGAGTAGAAGTCTGAAAATACAGACTATTTCCCACTACTGGGAGTCTCNAAACCTCTTCACACAAAATGCAAGACCACCACACATAAAAAATAAAATGTTGTTCTATCTAGTTCAAACATGAAGATGTATTTTGAACTGGATTCTTACAGCCCATCCTTTACAGTTTGAGAATAACAAAAGTACAAAGGTACTCCTCTCCCAGGTACAAACTATGAATCTTAAAGTAAATACCTGAACACTTGATATTGTATGGTTCAGCATGTCAATAAAGTTGTGAATTTCATCATTTTTGTTCACTAGAGTACTGACAATCCTTTGCAGAGTCTCCTAGAATTACAAAAGCAAGTGAGAGACATTGTAGCAATTTTTTTTTAATCATCACCATTTCAACATGCATGAAAATTCATCACAGACAATCCAGCTGCAGCAAATTCAGTTCTGAGGGGATCAGGAAATACATTTTCTCAGGACAGAGAAAGAATATTAAACCATTAGGAAGCATTTCACCAAATTAAAGATCTCTAGGTCTTAATTTGAGAGAAGTCAAGAACCTGCTTTAAGATACCCCACTGTTTCACATGTTTTTCTACATGAGTCACCTGCACCAAAATACCCACTGGCACCACAGCTTCTCCAATGAGAAAGCTGGTGCTTGTGCAGCCAAACAGAGAACCAATAAAGAAAATATTAAAAGCTCGTAAAAGGAAACCCAAAGGAAAAGTTGAGATTTCCTCATATCTAAAGAAGTTAGTGTGAAATAATCACACTGACAGTTTATTCTATATGCAGCACAAATCTCTAAGAGTGATTTGTAAACTTATTGTACAAGAGAGAAAATATTTTGGGTGAGTAATTTCTATGTTCCAATTAAAAGTGACCTCAAAGAAGGCATTCTGATGGCTGAGAAAGAGAACTAGAGTTATTTCAGTGATGTGCATCTCAGCTGTTCAAAAAGCAGTAAATTCGGCTCACAAAACACATACCAAGCCAGCAAAACTATTAAAGTACATCAAAACTTATTTTAAATTACATAAGATGACCAAGTCTAATTCTATTGAGCAGCTAGTCGCATACTCTAAGAATTTGACAAAAACACATCAATGCTTGGTAGTTAATTTTAAGTCAAGTTGTATTGTTAAAGCATATCAGCATATGTAAGTAAAAATAAAGGATAAGATGAGGAATTAACTAAGAATTTTCTGTAATTTAACTCAGGCTGGCTGATAAGAAATTTTAGAAACAAATCTAACTCTAAAAGACAGGCAAACACTGTCTTAATTAATACATTATTAATCAGTTGACTTAGAGTTTCAATTGCTTATCCTAATGTTCTTACTTGATAAAATTCAGGAAACCAAGACACAGAGAGATAATAAAATACACCTTGGAAGGAGACAGACTACCAAAGGGATGTTGCAGAAGTCCCTCCCAGAAGCAATTTCTTAATGATCATTTACTACCTAGATCACATTCGTTTGTTGAAAAGCAAGAAAAATATTTTATCCTTTCACAACATCCACAGTGAACCTCAACACTACACAAGATTTAAAGAACTTCTCCACTAGTCCTAAGTTATGCTCCTTCCTCTTTCTTCTGACCCCTTCCTGGGCAGTTTCCAACAAATCTGCAACGAGTTATTTTGGGGTACTCCAGCCTCCTGCCTGTTTAATAGTGTCATAGTCAGGCAGTTAAACCACAAGTAGAAAAAACCAAGTTTTTATGATATTACCACAGGTATTGAAGGTGTTACATACAGAGGCAACAGAGCAGACAGCAATGACTCAGGTCTGGACTCTGGGGGAACAGAAACAAGACCTTGACCTCTTTCAGAAACAGAAGCACAGAAAATCTTGACCACTTCACTACTGAACCCTCTCCTTGTCTGGTGAAAACTGAGCATGTTTGAAGGCAATTTTGTACACATCAGAATGCCAGATGAATAGCCATTGTCCAGCCAGCTGCTTCTGCATTCACCACTGACCAGAGGCAATTGTTTTCACAAGCCAGAGAGCGGGGAGATAAGCCTTAGATCCTATGAGCACAACTGTCAATTTGGATGAACATGGAAAACTCACAATCCTCTTTCAGAAAGGATCTTAGGGCTTACTCAGCTGCAACATATGGGGGAAAAGTGTTCTTGTGTGTAGTGCTGAACAATGTTGCTCAGTTTTATAGCTACATCCTGGTTAAAAGAAAATAGCTACACGTGAGGAACATTTAAAAGCCCTTTACACAGACAAACACACGGCAGCAACGGCAAGCCAGCTGTTAAACAAGATTTTCACCTAAAGTTACATATAACTAACTAAATGTGGGTTGGTGTGGCTCTTTTTAAGTAAGCTACCTATTTCTCTGTTAAGAAATTCAAACAGGTTTGGTGAAATTTTAATGAGTTTGAATGCTCTTTAAAAGTATCCACCAAATGGACAGAATTTTTCTAAGACACCAACACACAAGCCACCAGAACAAAAAAAGGCAGCTTTTAGAAACCACTATTTTATTCTATTTTCCAACATAATTTTCTCATCACTAATATACAACTAAACAAATTTCCTTCCAGACACACCATACATGCCAAATTAAAAGTATGCTACAAGGTTGCCATTTCTTCCTTTAAGCAGAATTTGTGAAAAGTCAGTATAATTTAATGGAACAAAGGGTTCTAGGAGAATTACCAATGTGAGCAACAGATGAGGCCTACAGTCTACATTAGTTTAGAGAAGAATTTCAACAGCACTAAGCCCAAGCAAGTTTCTTGGTATTTCTGCACTAAAGGACATTTTATTCTACTGCCCACTGATGAATGCCATATTTCACAGAATTCTATTACAAACAATTTTCTTCAAGCTTTCTCTCTGACCTCCATGTGAGGTCAGTTCAAATGGATTTTGAAAGCATTATGAAATGTTTATTACAGAGGTAATTTTTGCTGCTGTCAGTGAGCTTCATGCTGCTCATCCTATTTCTATTCTAATCTTACTCTCTGAATCAAATGCACTTTGCTGGGAAAAAAAAAATAAAAAAAAAAAAAGAAAAAAACCGCAAGCATGCTACTGGTAAAGCAAGAGTGTGGATGAGCGAAGGATGAAGAGTAAAAAAGGATGGGAAAAAGAGAGGGAAGCCCTACAACATGTCGTTTTTAGTCTTGGTGGATAAAAACAGAATGACTTTGAATAGTAAGTAACTAACATGACATGGCACCTCTTAAAGCAGACAGGTACCTCATAAAAACTAAATTTTGATAAATTAAACAATCACGGCAGTTCTGCATAAGAAGCAAGTTACAAAGCTGAAGGCTCATGAGCTGACTGCATGCAGAACAGTTTCGGAAGCAGTCCTGGGTCTAGAACAAAATCACAAGACATTATAACCTTCATATCCAGATCATATTTCAAGGAGAATATGCTTACTTAGCTTCCATTAATTTAAACTCCTGAACTTGTCAACACAGTGGAGTTGCCAGAGTTTGAAGAACTTTGTACACTACAGGTGACATTACCAAATTAACCCTTGGTAGAGAAAGTACTGTAAAATACAAGATACACTGTAGTTTTATTGCTGTATTCAGAATGACTAGAATTCAAATATGATCACTGACCCCACTCAAAAACATTCACCTAGAGCACCCACAACAGGGGCAGTCCTCATTTACTCCTCCCTCAGATGGACAAACCTCACATAGAGCAAACAAAGGCAGAGATATCCAAACTGACTGAGTTTCCACCAGAAGCGCACTTTTTATGGCATTTCACTTCCCACCTTCCAAAGCACACCTTCAAAGATATTAGCTCCTTAACATAAATAAGTTTTATGCAAAATAAGTTACATAGAATGATAGTATTTTGTGATTTAGGGTGTTGCTTGCCTAGGATGAGGAGCTGGATTTGCTGAAGCCTTGCGCTGCCAGCTGTGACCTCACAGCAAGTTCTGTTGTGGCTGGGATAGAGAAAATTTCCTCAGTAATCTCCCTGTAACCCCTATAGTGCTGTGGCTTGGCTTTAACAAGAGAAAATGACACTGATCTGTAAATTTCAAACAATTATCAGCACCGAATTACTCAGGCCCCATGCACACACATTCCCAAGCTGAGGAAAGCATAGTGTCCACAAAATACAGAAAGAGGAGCCCTTCTGCACTAATGGACTGGAAGCCAAGAGGCTGAGCCACAACTTTTTGCAGGGGGTTATCTGTTCCCAACGCTTGGGTGGGTGCATCTAGGCCCTTCAGGGAGTTCCACGAGGGGTCTGACGGCAAGCGAGGGAATGAGGAAATTACAGGGCAGCAACCATAGTAAAAAACCAAACCAAACAAACAAAAAATCAAAACCAAACCAACCAACCAAACAAAAAAAAAAACCCAAAACAAAACAAAACAAAACAAAAAAAAAAATATAAAAAACAACCCACGAAAAAACAAAATCTTTTAATGCATTAGTTCACTTCAACACTAGCTTACATCAATGGTAAACAGAAGGATTATGCATGCACCATAATTACTTATGACAGGAATACACAGTGAAAGAGCTCTGCAACCGATGGAGAACTTAATTTCAGAACCGCGGAATAGCCAGGGCTGGAAGGGATCAGTCCAACATCCCTGGCAGAACAGGCTCACCTGAAGCAGGTGAAACAGGAACGTCTCCAAAAAGAGAGACATATGCAGGAGCGACGCGGACCCGGGATCCCTCAGAACTCTGCCAGCATCCCTTCCCACTGCCCTCCCGCACCGCCCCTCCACCCGCCGGCCCCTCTTCCCAGGCCGAGCGCCGGAAAACGCCAGGGAAAGGCCCCGCCGGCCTCCCAGGCGGCACGCAGTCCCTGCCCCGCGGGGACTCACCCGCTCCTCGTCCATGTCGGCGGGCACGGAGCAGCAAGGCCGTGCGGACGCGCGGGGTGCGGTGCGGGATAAGCTCCTGGCGCCTCCGCTCCCGCGGGATAAGCGCCCGCGCCGCCCCGCCCCGCACGCAACGGGCCTGCGCGCGCCTGCGCAGCGCGCCGCCGCCCCGAACCGCGGGTTCGAGTCCCGGCCCTGGTGCGGGGATGTGTAGCGGGGGCAGGGCTGATCCGTTAGCCCTGAGACAGCATCTCATCAAACCTTATAAATATCTCGAAAACATGTAAATACCTCCAGACTCGTTTTGGCGGTGCCCACTGACAACACCAGAACTTCCACCTCAACTTTTCCGCTGAGGGTGGCAGGCTTAACCTACCGACATTCCTTTCCTTGAAACTCCTCCAAGTTTTTGTTGGGGAAGTGTCTTGGTTTAGGGCAAATTTGGGAGGAAACCTCCGAAGGGGGTTCCTCTGGAAAGCAAACCCAAGCAGCCCCTCCCCACAACCAGTCTGGAAAAAACTTCCTCAGAGAAAAGTGGAAAAAACTATTTATTTAACAAACAAAATACCTACAAACACAATGGATACTATGAAAATATAGAATGAACAATGAAACAATAAAACCTCTTGCTGCTCCGAAGAGAGATGGCAAACTGAGACAGTCCTTGCCGTGGGTGCAGCTCAGCTCACTCAGTCTCTGGTCAATCCCAGACCCTGTGGAAGTCCAGCCCGGTGGGCCGCAGGTGCGAGCCCTCGGTGCTCCTCTGGGTTATTTCAGTCCAGAGTAGATTTGAACAGTCCCAAGAAGAGAAGAAAAAAATAGTCCAGGGAACTTTTCTGCCTCAGCTAGCTAAAACTAGCTAAAAGCAAAAAGATCTCTGTCCCACTGCTGTCCGTGCCTCCTACGAAAAGAAGTCCAGAGAAGAGAATGTGTGGGAGTCAGGCTGTTCCTCAAAACAAACTCCGCGCTTCTTCTCTCCCTGGTTCACTCTCAATCTTAAAGGTACAGAACTCAATACACAGCACAAAGAGAATGGACGATTGGGGATACAAGCAACATAAAATCACCCTAGGACAGGAAGGTACTTTTGACCTGGGCTCTCGATGACTGCAGTGTAAGAGGACAATACGAGACTTTGTGGGCGTTTTTTCTTTTCATTACAGGTTATTTTCAGTTTAAACAAAAAAAAAAAAAAAAAAAAAAA
>VZUA01060440.1:0-11058 GCA_013401035.1 Horornis vulcanius | reverse complement strand
AAAAAAAAAAAAAAAAAAAGGGATGCATCCAACAGTGTATTCTTCATGCCCAAATATAGCATGGATTTTAAGGGGGTGGCATAATTGTGCAACCAAATATGAATAAAGATGCTTAAGCACAGGAAGTTGTGTCAGAAGGCTGTCAAAATTAAGCTTGTGGAGAAGTATTAAACACAGAAAACAGTGGTAGTCGGCTGTGCAAGAAATTACTGTGTAATGCAAATTATCTGTGCTTAGCACTTAAAATACTCATACCCTAGGTGACCAAGAGCTTTGGAAGTTGGCTAGGAGATCCTCTGACATATTATACATCTATAATGTCATATTTTCCCAAACCTTTGTGGCTGCCTCTCTGAAGACATCAAAACCCCATCTGGACATGTTCCTGCTTCAGGTGACACAGGACTCCATTGGACAGTCCAGCTGGACTTGGGAGCAGAGCCTGAAACACCTGGCTGCCCTTCCTGTCAGGGAGTTGTGCAGAGCCAGAAGGTCCCCCCTGAACTTCTTTGTCTCCAGACTGAGCCTCCCCAACTCTCTTAGCCACTCCTGTGGCTCCAGTCCCTTCCCCAACTCCATTGGTTTCTCCGGACACCATTCCATGATGTTTGTATGAGGTTGGATGTCTTGTGATGCAGCTTTACTTTACCTCACATCTCTCTAATCCAATCTTAGTATTTTTTTTTTTTTCCAAAGTTGCAGTGTTGGAAAGGAGTAGTTTCATGATCGTGGCATTTGGCAGAGATGCAGCCACTGAGCTGAAGTGCAGCATGGTGGTTTCGTGGCAGCTCTGAGCACTGTGCTGGAATTAAAATGCAGCACTTTTGGCATGGACACAGCAATAGGAGCCCACTTCCAGTGTGGAAATTCATCACCTTGGGAAGATTTTGCCCCCTTCCAGTGAAGGTGGCAAAGACTGCTTCTCTAAAGCCATCTCTGCCTCTATGAGTCCCCTCCCACGACAGCTGTGCCTTCTCCATCAGCAGCACTCCCCAAATCCAGGGCAAGAGGATGCAGAAGCATTGCTCCAGTCTTCCCAGCTCCATCCAGAGACCTCCTGGGACTGCATTCACAGGCACCAGGCTGGGCCTTGGCTGCAGTTTGAATATTCATGTTATCTTCCAAGTACCTGATATCTCATTTTTTCCAGTTAGCACCCACAAGCTGGGCTGGTAGTGGTAGTTTCAATTTGCAACCAGTCAGAAGACAAGGAGAGAAAATCAAGTCTGGTCATGCCACGCCTGAGGCTGTCCAGAGGCAAGGACACTGACTATGACCATGAGCCCTTGAATCAAGGTTTTCCTCAAACAGTTTAGAAACAAAATATTAAAATCCAAAGGGATTTTTCATCTCTTGGCCTGGGAGGCAGCTGGGTAAGAAATAGTGCCTGTGGTCAGATACCCAGGGGTACCAGTAACACTGAAACCCCCTGCAATGTATTAAGTTGGTGGGTGGTTGGTTAAATTGATTTCTGCAGTTGTGGGCCCATTTCGGATTATGTGGGAAGATTCAACTACAAATTCCTTTGTAAACTGCAAATGCAGGGGAAGTGTCACCATTGACAAATACTTCCACCGCTTTGTGATTTCCTTCAGCACTCTTGTGCACATGAGTCTGGAGGAGGGCCACTAAGATGATCAGAGGGTGGAGCGCATCTCATACAAGGAAAGGCTGAGAGAATTGAGATTGTTCAGCCCGGAGAGGAGAAGGTTCTGGGGAGACCTAATCCCCATACATGAAATAGCCAACAAGAAAGATGAAGAGAGACAATTTACAAGGACTGAGATTGACAGGGCAAGGGGGAATGGCTTCACACTGGCACAGAGCAGGGTTAGATTAGGCATTGGGAAGAAAATTCTTTCCTCTGAGGGTGGTAAGGCCCTGGCACAGATCATGGCGCTAGAGGGGATAAAGAATATCTTCAAAGTTAACACTCTTAGCATATTTTAGCCAAAAAGAAATGTCACAGATGGAAGACCCAAAGAAAACAATGGCAAGAAGTTGGAGAAGGAAAAAAGTACTTCAGGCCTCTAAAACAAAAATGGACTACCTTGGGCAACCACAGAATAATACAAGTAGAGGTTGCATTTAATCTATTTCCATGCAGGATGGTGAATTAGATGCATCTCTTTATCAAATTTTTCTTTGAAACAGAAGTTAGAATTTTAAGGAAGGATTTTTCCCCAGAGCAGTTTTCTTCTCCCACCAAACACAGTGCTTCCTTACACTTAACACCTGAAGCAGAAACCAAGAACTAACCTCACCTGACCACCTCGTAAGAGCCCTTACCATCTTGAAAGTCACAAGAAATAGAATATTAACAATCTATTCTTGCTGCTCCAGGCATAAGATAAGGCTGTTGTTGAGTTTTCTTCAAACAAAAGCTGGACTACAGCACTTAGATTTACTTGCAGTGCCAGATTAATCTACGTAATGTGAGAGACAGAGGAAGCAGGCTATTGCATTTCTGTGTGGAAGGCTTGGAAGCTGGTTAAAAATGATACAAAAACTCTGTCTGAAAAGCTAAGCCAACTGACTAACAAGAGAGGAAGAAGGTCTTTATGACACAGTAAATTTTCTTCATGTACAGACATTAGAGCTGTTTATGTGCAACTCAGTGTGGCTCTGGCACCAACTAACCCCTCTCCTTGTGCACCTCCAGGTCGCTGTGACTTTGGAAAGGGCTTTTTTGGGATGGTGAAACCAACCCCACAACCATCAGCCTGAAGCCCTCCTGTGTTTTTTGGGGTCCATAAATGGACAAAGCAAGGAGTGAGTCACAGACAAACTGCCTCACCAGGCTCTTCATTGTTCGAGTTTTTCTTGATTCATCATTCTTTTCTTGTTTTTCCCTATTTTGCCGCTATTTTAAGATGGCCAGCAGCCACCAGCGCAACCAATCAGCCAGAGGGAGATAGTGGAGCAACAGAGAAGCCTCTGTGTATAAGGCATGAAATAATCTGAGAACAATAAAGACATACCTGGCTTTCCTTCCATCAAGCTACCCGAAAATGGCTGAGCTGCACAGCAGGGAATCACTGTGGGTGGGTTAAGAGATCATGATAGTGCTTGTTTATCACTTCATTACCTTGATGAGCAACAAAGCCTCAGAAGTCAGGCTGCTGATGGCCTGCTGTCTTTGGTTGTAATTAGTGCAGTGTTTTTATCATAACTCAAGAAAACAAGATTTGTGAAGTTCCCTGCTCCCCACTAACTGCTTCTGTAGCCTGTCTCAGAGGGTTCTGCTGCACAGCAAGAACAGAGGACTGTGGGCAGATGAAAACAGGCTTTCCCTCAGTTCTCTGAATCAGTCATTGCACTGAAAGAGACACAGTAAGGTTTTATTTATGTGCACGCAGAGAAGGCTGTGACTATCAAATCGACTTTATTGTTTCTGCAGTAGACTTTGCACCTATTTAAAATTAAAATCTGCACACGAGCACAGCTCTGTGTGTTATAACTATGTGATAACTGTGTGTTATGTACACATACTTAGTATGGTAGAGCTCTGATTCTTAGTAGATTTTCTTAGAAGTCTTCCAGTTAGAAAGGGAGTAAAGTACAATATGTTCTGAATTATTAAAATATGATATTGATCTAATATCAATATCCAACTATGACAGACAAAAACTCTGTAACAGTTTAAAGTTAGAAAGTGTATGTTTATTGCGACACCAGGCAGCGCATAGGGTAACTCTGTAATGTGCACTGCGAAGATCACAGGGAATTACAAAGTCTTTTATTTACAAAAGTGTTGAATATACAAGATATAAATGCATATTATACCCCTGTCACTTCCCTTTTTCAGCTTCATATGCTAGTTGGTAAAAAGGCAATTAAGCATGTGTAGTTTGTTCCTTGAAATGAGTCGGGGGTCTGTTCTGGGGAGGGGTCACCAGAAATGAGGAAGCAACTTGAGTGTTCATCACTCTGACCTTTCTACCTTTTCTATGCATACTTGACAAATGAATCCCTGGTAGAACTTAGAGTTTCCTCTGTTCAATGGGTTCTTCAAGCATAGAAAGTCTGCAACTATCTTGTGTCCTTGAGATCTATTTACTATATTTTGCTTTTCGTTACAAGCACAGCTAGATAAACATAAAGTTGACAAGCAATGAGTTATTGATCCAGGATAGCTTATCTAAGATACAGCTTCTTTAACTGCAGANGCATAAGATAAGGCTGTTGTTGAGTTTTCTTCAAACAAAAGCTGGACTACAGCACTTAGATTTACTTGCAGTGCCAGATTAATCTACGTAATGTGAGAGACAGAGGAAGCAGGCTATTGCATTTCTGTGTGGAAGGCTTGGAAGCTGGTTAAAAATGATACAAAAACTCTGTCTGAAAAGCTAAGCCAACTGACTAACAAGAGAGGAAGAAGGTCTTTATGACACAGTAAATTTTCTTCATGTACAGACATTAGAGCTGTTTATGTGCAACTCAGTGTGGCTCTGGCACCAACTAACCCCTCTCCTTGTGCACCTCCAGGTCGCTGTGACTTTGGAAAGGGCTTTTTTGGGATGGTGAAACCAACCCCACAACCATCAGCCTGAAGCCCTCCTGTGTTTTTTGGGGTCCATAAATGGACAAAGCAAGGAGTGAGTCACAGACAAACTGCCTCACCAGGCTCTTCATTGTTCGAGTTTTTCTTGATTCATCATTCTTTTCTTGTTTTTCCCTATTTTGCCGCTATTTTAAGATGGCCAGCAGCCACCAGCGCAACCAATCAGCCAGAGGGAGATAGTGGAGCAACAGAGAAGCCTCTGTGTATAAGGCATGAAATAATCTGAGAACAATAAAGACATACCTGGCTTTCCTTCCATCAAGCTACCCGAAAATGGCTGAGCTGCACAGCAGGGAATCACTGTGGGTGGGTTAAGAGATCATGATAGTGCTTGTTTATCACTTCATTACCTTGATGAGCAACAAAGCCTCAGAAGTCAGGCTGCTGATGGCCTGCTGTCTTTGGTTGTAATTAGTGCAGTGTTTTTATCATAACTCAAGAAAACAAGATTTGTGAAGTTCCCTGCTCCCCACTAACTGCTTCTGTAGCCTGTCTCAGAGGGTTCTGCTGCACAGCAAGAACAGAGGACTGTGGGCAGATGAAAACAGGCTTTCCCTCAGTTCTCTGAATCAGTCATTGCACTGAAAGAGACACAGTAAGGTTTTATTTATGTGCACGCAGAGAAGGCTGTGACTATCAAATCGACTTTATTGTTTCTGCAGTAGACTTTGCACCTATTTAAAATTAAAATCTGCACACGAGCACAGCTCTGTGTGTTATAACTATGTGATAACTGTGTGTTATGTACACATACTTAGTATGGTAGAGCTCTGATTCTTAGTAGATTTTCTTAGAAGTCTTCCAGTTAGAAAGGGAGTAAAGTACAATATGTTCTGAATTATTAAAATATGATATTGATCTAATATCAATATCCAACTATGACAGACAAAAACTCTGTAACAGTTTAAAGTTAGAAAGTGTATGTTTATTGCGACACCAGGCAGCGCATAGGGTAACTCTGTAATGTGCACTGCGAAGATCACAGGGAATTACAAAGTCTTTTATTTACAAAAGTGTTGAATATACAAGATATAAATGCATATTATACCCCTGTCACTTCCCTTTTTCAGCTTCATATGCTAGTTGGTAAAAAGGCAATTAAGCATGTGTAGTTTGTTCCTTGAAATGAGTCGGGGGTCTGTTCTGGGGAGGGGTCACCAGAAATGAGGAAGCAACTTGAGTGTTCATCACTCTGACCTTTCTACCTTTTCTATGCATACTTGACAAATGAATCCCTGGTAGAACTTAGAGTTTCCTCTGTTCAATGGGTTCTTCAAGCATAGAAAGTCTGCAACTATCTTGTGTCCTTGAGATCTATTTACTATATTTTGCTTTTCGTTACAAGCACAGCTAGATAAACATAAAGTTGACAAGCAATGAGTTATTGATCCAGGATAGCTTATCTAAGATACAGCTTCTTTAACTGCAGACAAAGCTCATCTATCTACTTTAGCTAATTCGGCAACTCTAATCTTAACTTTCTTAAAAGTCTTAATTCTTCAAAATTGATGTCTCAGTTCTGAGACTTCTGTTCTGAAATTAGTTCTAAGGAACTGATTTTTCTCCCCTAGAATTCCCATTAAAATCCACTGCCTTTCTAGTTTTATACACATATTGTCATTTTAACCCCAGCTGGCAACCAGCCATCACTCACTGCCCCACTAGCTGGATGGGGGAGAGAATTAGAAGCATAAAGAGAAAGAGAAAACTTGTGGGATGAGATAAAAAAACCCTGATACCCTAAGATTTTAATTGCTCTTCACTTAGTGCTACCTTCATGCCCAGTATAAATGTGGTGTCAAATGAGGGATTGAATCTTTAAAAATAGTATTTTTATCATTTAAAGCACTGAAAGTCAGTGGTAAAGCTGTCTCCAGTGGAACTGCAAGGAGGGAGGAAAAGAGTTTAGTGAGATTGATGGAAAACTCCCAGTCATCACTTAGTACAACATAAATCAGGATAGGTGGGATGAAATCTTTTTCTCCCCTCCCGCTTCACATCATCAATGTGGCAGAAAAACTTGGAGTCTGAATCCTTTAAGGGCACATCCTGTACCATGTAGCAGAGTGTCTGTGCAAGCTCTCATCCCCCTGCTCCCTGCAGCCTGGAGTTCAAACTTCGGGTATTTCTGAGGAGAAGCAAAAATAAGAAAAAAGAAATGTGGCATGGAGCACCTCCTTTGTCAGTCACAGCACTTGGATTTGGAAGTTTTCCTGTTTGCCTGGGTAGCAACCTGATTCCTGTAAGCACAGTTAGCTGGGAAGGCAATGGATGAAGGACAGGCTGCCCCACAGGAGCACTCTAGCTCATGGAGGAAAATATTTCTGATCTGGTGTTGAACCTCTTCCAGAGGACATAAACATCCTGCCCCATGCAGGTTAATTTTGTGGGTTTGTTGAAAACACCTGTGCATGCTTCTGGTACTCCTTATGCTCTCACAAAGGTTATTATCTTAAAAAAAAATTCCAGAAGTGACAGAGAACCATACTTAAGCTAATCAGTTAGACACCTTGTGCTCTCCAGAGCACCTTTCATTGCTAAATTCCATATTCCTTTTCTCTCCCACTTCCTGTTTCCCTATCACCAGGTTTCATACTCTTGCTATTACTACCACACATGACTTTCACTTGTACACCACACACCATTTCACACCTGTATTTTAAATCAGCTCCTTTGTCTGAGTGTGGTCCTTTTTGAGACAAACTTCTGAACTCCCAGCTCCCATTCCATGCCATGGCACCAGAGGTATCACAGAGACAATCAGAGCTGTACCTCTGTCACAGTCTTGTGCAGATCAGTAGAATGGTAACAAAAACTGCATGTGGCTGCAGAGGAAATAGGTGCTGCATATTTTGGATATCATCTAAGCCTGCAGAAAACAACCCTTCAGTGCCACAAGTTGATACAGAACTCATAGTAGCCAGGACTGAAAGAAAATAGACATTCTCCATTCTTGAAAATTGGCCTGGCATTAAATTACATGAGCTGTGGGAGTGATAAAAGGGAATATCCAAGCCCAGTAAAATCAGTTCTGCTCGCCATCCGTTGCCCTGTGCTGCTCTGGTGACACAGCAGTGCCTTGACAAGGCTTGTGCCATGTCTGGGACACTGCCCTGCTGTGAATTTCATTTTCCTATTACTAACTCTGTTGTGTAATTTTCAAAAGGACTTGGCTCAGTCGAGTTTGACCTTCAATTTCACTTAACTACTGTGAATTTCTTTCTTTTCTGACATCTCTCACTGTGTGCTGTGACACACCTTCAGTCCCAGCAGTTAAAGACTTGGGTAGTGGGATTGTGACTCCCAGAGAATCCTGACTGGTCAGACTGAAATGTTCCCTCAACAACCACTGAGAGAAACTCATCAGGAGAGAGGATGTATTTGCATAAATAGAACATACCCAAATACATGGCTTGAATTAAGCAGAGCCGAGGAGTTTGTGAGAACTGCTGGAAAGAAACAAAAACTCTCACTACATTTACATTGCTTAGGAGTCATCCACCCATGAAGCTGAAGTCTGAGTCCTTCAAATCACATCACTTTATCAGTTTCTGAAGTTGCTCCTCTCATGCCAAAGCACCTATTGGAATAAGCTTTGACCCACGTCAGAGAGCAGGGAATAAGAACACTTTTTAGCCACTGCCTGTGAAGGCTTGGCCCAGAGCCACACAGTCCAGAAGTCACTTTGCATTTTAAAACCAGGTTTGAGGAGCCCTGCAGCCAGCCAGCAGCAGAAAGAAGACAGGCAGTGAGGAGATAAACTGCAGAGGAGCAGAGGTAACAAAAAGAGAGGAAAAAAGGAGAAAGGGCGTTTTTTTCACCTGACATAATAGCAAGCGCACCTGGGGAAATGAGTCTGTAGCTGCCTGTTTTTTTCAGGAGGCAGAAGGTAAGAGGAGAAGAGAAAATAAGAGCTCTCCCCTTCAGGGAGAGATGTGCTGGCATACTCCAGTGGAGAGGCAAGTTGTGGCTTGGAAGAGAGGGAGCATAATTAATGAGGTTTTCAAGGCTGTCTGCACTTGCTGGGCTATACAATCAGCTGCACTCCTCTGGCCATTAATGATTAAGGAATATGTTTCTCCAGCTTGTCAAAAGGACCTCCCATTTATTTGAAAGAGGTCCCAAAGCCAATTGGGACAGAAGCTTTTGCCTCCACAGCAGTCTGCTGCTAGGGCCAGGGCCACCACTGATGTCTCAGATTTAACCTCAGCCAGCAATGAGCCCCATGCAGCTGCTCACTCACTGTCCCTCCAACAGGAGTGGGGAGAGCGTTAGAAGGGTAAAAGTGAGAAAACTCATGTGATGAGATACATACAGTTCAATAGGGAAGGAAAAAACATACAGATGAGAAAAGCAAAGCAAGGAATTAATTCTCTGTGGGCAGGCAAGTGTTCAGCCATCCCCAGGAAAGCTGGGCTCCATCAAGGTTGCTTGAGAAGACAAAGACTATCATACCAAACACACCCCCTTCCTCTCCCCGCAGCTCTGCATGCTGACCTCGACACCATACGGTCTGGAATATCCCTCTGGTCAGTTGGGATCAGCTCTCCCAGCTGTGCCTTCTCCCAAATCCTAGTGCATCCCTTTGCTGGTAGGGTGTGTGAGAAGCTGGAAAGGACTTCATGCTATGCAAGTCCTCTTCAGCAATTAAAAAAAAGATTCCTGTGTTATCAACACTGTTTTCAGCACAGAGGTAAACCAGGCCTGTCCAGTAGCCTAGCTACTCTGAAGAAAATTAACTCTATTTCAGCCCAAACCAGCACACATGCCAATCTCCAGGTAACAAGTGCTGGTGGATGGCAGGGTGCACCTTGCAGAACGCAAGGTCCCTAAAGCTCCTTCGAAGCAAGAATTAGCTGCTTGTCTTCTTAATGGGCTCAAGACCTCCTAAACCTGGTTTTATTCTGCAGGCTGGCTTGCCCTCCTCACCTAGGGCAGGCACAGGCTCTGCGTGTGCTGTTGTCTGCCGCAAGTAGCTTTCCCAGGGAAAAGAAGTGGTTGTGTGGAACCCCTGCCTCCGGGAGGGAAAGCGCTGGCCCTGTGGCTGCAAGTGCCCAGCTGATGGCACTGTGTCCCCGTCAGCCCGACCAGAGGAGAAGGCTGTGCCCGGCTGGAAAAGCCTGCCTTTTGCTGGCCGGGTTTTACTCCGACGGGAATTTATATTTAATAATGTATTTACCCGATACTCGTGCGGTGGAGGCATGTCCTCTTCTAAAGTAGCTGCAGTTTTGCTCAGGCCAATAGAAGTTCTTGTAAACATTTGGACAACTTTGTTAAAGGTCTGAAGAGCAAAGACAAGCCAGAGAGATGAAGGGCATGAATTTGCAAGCACTTTTGCTTTGACATGACCTGCATCATCCCAGGGCTTCTGCCACATCACCATAAGACCTGAGTCTAGGTTTTCCTCTGAATGAAATAGAGCCAAATTGCTGCTTCTATTTATGTTTTTGTTATCTTGTGGAGAATGCAGTGCTAGCAAGGAACCCTTCATCTATCACTTCCACCTTAATGGTACTTGATGAGTGAAGTTCAAACCCACCCTACATAAGAGTCCTTGTTCAAGTATTTTAAGGTGAGATGGTTAAAAGTACTTGAAAGTGTATTTCTGCTCTCTATTTTGCTTGCTGAGGCAATCGGAGCCAAGAGCAGTTCAAAATCCCACCATGATATTTTGCAGGGAGCAGTACCCCTGGTTTTCTCCACAGAGAGAGGAACTGCAGCAAGGAGGTAGCAATGCATCCACTTTGACTGTTGCCAGCAGAAAGCAAGGAGATGAAAGCTAAAAATAGCATCAGAACTTCATGGCCATCTACTGATCACGTAAAAGTCAGGGCAGAAATTTCAATATATTTCACCACCTGCTATCAGGGCAAGCCAGAGCTGGTGACAGCTTCCATTCTTTTTTTCATTCTCTCTGGTGATGTTTAATCTGTGTGTCTTGTTTTAGAGAGACAGGTATCTGCCAGGGAAAACTGGAGTTTTTCCCTGGAATGGAGAATGTAACCCCCCTTCCCTCCAAATTATTATAATTTTGCAATTAAGGGCTTTCAGGCAAAGATTTGGGAATAGGAATAGCAGTTCTTTACTAGGAATATTAAAAAAAAAACACAAAAAACAAAAAAACAAAACAAACAAACAAACAAAAAACCCCAAATNAAAGCAAAGCAAGGAATTAATTCTCTGTGGGCAGGCAAGTGTTCAGCCATCCCCAGGAAAGCTGGGCTCCATCAAGGTTGCTTGAGAAGACAAAGACTATCATACCAAACACACCCCCTTCCTCTCCCCGCAGCTCTGCATGCTGACCTCGACACCATACGGTCTGGAATATCCCTCTGGTCAGTTGGGATCAGCTCTCCCAGCTGTGCCTTCTCCCAAATCCTAGTGCATCCCTTTGCTGGTAGGGTGTGTGAGAAGCTGGAAAGGACTTCATGCTATGCAAGTCCTCTTCAGCAATTAAAAAAAAGATTCCTGTGTTATCAACACTGTTTTCAGCA